>JAJOOO010010956.1:0-41484 GCA_029582685.1 Solanum piurae
GACCAACACTTTCATTAATTAGCCCAATAAGACTCATTCATTCATTATCATTACTAAGACACACCAAGATCTCCCTTAAATGTCTACTTGTGTAATGTCTAGATGATGTCCCATTCCACAACCTATCCTAAGTAGTACACCCTTAAGAGACCCTAGTTCATTCATTCATTAATGTAGGGGAAAAGCCTTAACCGACATAGACCATGGAGCTTGACATGGAATCCCGGTAGTACGCTTATCGGATGAGGGATCCCTATTTGCCTAAGGTAGGGTCATTATTTTAGCCTTTACGTGGTAGAGACCACTAGCTAGTCCTATGTGGGCACATAGTTAAGGGATAGAAAGATTGCTTCTAAGTACCCACATCTCAACTAACGACGGGGCACCCATCTTAAGGGTTGCTACTAAATACTCACATATCAACTAACGAAGGAGTATCCACCCATCTTCATATCCTCTTGGTGCTAGACATTACTCCCCCACGGAGTTAGGACATTCATTTCATTCATTCATTTAGGGATAAAGATTGCTACTAAGTACTCTCATCTCAACTCACGAAAGAGTACCCATCCTAGCCCAACATTCATTCATTTAGGGTTAAGGATTGCTACTAAGTATTCTCATCTCAACTCACGAAGGAATACCCATCCTAATCCTCATTCATTCATTAAGGAAACTCTTGGATTCAAAGATGAGAAAACTTTTCATCTAGGAACCCCATTCATTTAAATGAGTACTTTATGAGACTATCCTTAAAATAGACCCAACTTTCATTCATTTAGCATTAACTCCCATTCTTTTCATTCAGTCTCACATTCTTTCATTCATTCTTCACTCGGTGTAAGAGTAGGTAAACATAGTTTATCCTAACCTCACCTTCATTATAAGTCATTCAAAGAACACAACAACCAAGCATAACACATAAAGTCTCTACACAAGGTCACCTTTCATGCTCTTAGACCATACACAAATTCACATCATATCACATTACCTTCACATAATCAACATTACTCAAAACAACAATCATCCAACTTTGCCTACAAAGCCATGATCACAACATGCTTATAAAGTAAACACCTCCCCACTTTCAAAGGGATCAAATCACACAATTCTAACATCTACAACATGTATATATAGAATACTAGAATCAATAATCTATTCACAACTTCATCATCATCATAAACCTTAGGTCACAATTGCTCATTCAAGGCCAACATCCAATATAACACAATTGACCATCAATTACTCATAATTCAATATAGAACAATACATAAATCAATAGCCCATAACAATCTACACATTAATATCACATTACTAGCTCATAATCGATAGACCCACTTTAGACCCAAAACTTAGGGTTTCAAGATATGCAAGGGTTCATGGAGTTTTTTACCTTAAAACCCTCAATAGTAACATAAATCATCATTTGAAATACTTTCATGCAAGAACCCAAGCTTAGAATTGAAATTGGGGTTTTTAGTGTTTTTAAAAAATATTGAAATCACTTTGATTTGGCTCTTTGATTGAAAGGAGAATCACAGATAAAATCCCCATACCTTTGTGATTAATTTCCTTAGGAATTTGAAGAGAAATCAGTAGGAACCCATCCCCTAGTTTGAAGCTTTATCAATGGCTTCCATGGAGTTCTAGAGAGAGAATTTATTTGAGAGGAAAGGTTCACTTTGAAGAATGGGGTCTTATTCTAGGTCTTGGGGTTTTAACCCACTTAAAATAGGTAGAATAATCGATTATAATAATTTACCAAAGTACCCAAACTACCCCTTACTTAGTTGGACCTTTTAAACAAGTCAAACTTGAGTTTTATTTTTGCAGATTTCGTCAGGAAACAAGTTCGCGAAGCGGAGGTGTTCCCGCAAGTTTCTGGAAATTAAATTTTGAGACACAAGAGTCCGAGATACGTCCGCGACGCGGACCAAAACTTTTTTCCCTTGGTGGAAATAGTCCGCGACGCGGACATTCTCCCTCCAAGCACAACTTCAAGCTGCCCTAGCAGCTTGCTTGGCCAATGGTTGGGGTCCTCCTCGGGGGCCCTTAGGGTGGTCCCGGGGAGTCGTACCCAAATGGTTTGACCCTAAAAATATTTATTAAGACACTAGGGTCAACTCCACTGATTTTAGACTCCAAACAACACATAAAAACATGCAAGACACACTAGAACACACTAACACGCAAACAACTAGTTTTCGAACATCTTGAACGTATCTTTGACGTTTGACTTCAAACTCAACTAAAATGACCTAAAAACTCATTGTCAAACATTTATACAAGTTTATCAACTACCAACATGCATGTGAAGCTCTAATTATCCTATTTCATTTTGAGGGGTGTTACACAAATAGAATTTGAGCTTTAGCCCATCTCCTCTGAAAATCTATTTATATACTTAGTGTATACTCATATAGGTTGTATACTGGCTTGTTTTCCTATATATAATCCCATATAATAAATGTATACAATCTATTTCATCTCCCGAACACTTGCAATCCAGCTTTTAACCATGTATACGATTCTCTTTGATTTGTATATCATGTATACTATTGTATACGACATGTATCCAGCCCATTTTGGACTTTTGGGACCTGTATCAGCTTCTTTTCAACCTGTTCATCAGTTTCCTCCTAAAAAAAAATACTAGTTGACTCAAAAAAGAATGTACTTGGGCTCTTTGGCCCAATCAGTAATGCAAGATGGATTGGAATCCAAATGAAATCCTCACTCACATGTAACAACAAAAAATAAAATAAAATACATAAGTGGAAGATGTATAGAGGATAAAATAGCTCACATTTAACTACGAGAGAGAATGGATTTAAACTTAGCATAAAATATTATTCACAAAAATATGGCCACAATCCAAATGATGACTCTATATTCCCAGAATGCATGAACAAAATAAAAGATAAAATTGACATATATTTGCTGGTTGTGAACCTCTAAATCAATCAAAAATTGTTACTCATAACATATGCTCATATCAAAATCTCATAACTTCTATAACAAGCTAAAGCAAACATGTTTTCAATAGTACTATCCAATTAACTAGAACGAGTTGAGACATACAATAGCACAACTACTCTAGTAAGTTATGGCAGAATAGATGAGCCAACAGACCGAGAAAAATCAATCTTAAATTTTCACATATAGAGATATATCTAGGAAGATGATAAGGATTTCGAACAACCATGAACTAAGACATGCCAAGAATGGAAGAGAAAGAAACAGAGTAACAATCAAATGTCTAGAAAATATAAACTCTAAGGAAAAAGCAATTCGCACCCTATTTTGAACTTAGCAAAATCTTAGGAAGCGACATCAAAATGTAGCTACAATTAGAACATGAATCTCAACCTATACACAACAACAAAAAGTAAGCCCAACTCTGTCAAAGCCTATAACAACTAATCATTTTTATATGGTTCAAATAGACAAGAATACAAGAAAGAAACATACACTTGATTAACACCACTTTCCATTAAGATGCTTGAACAGGGTGATGATAAGTATTGATTAACCGACTCCAAAATACAAGTGAGAATATTAAGAATAAATCAAACACTCATATTCGAGCTAACACAAACTTTCATCTATGAGTATTTTAATCAATGTAAGGGAGAACAAAAATGAAACTAAAGAGACTTCAATAAAAACGTTCATCTCACAACACTTAAAATCTAAATAAAACCGTGAAAGAGGGGAGAGATATATGTTACCTTTCTCGAAGCAGCGGAACTGATACATCGAGTTAAAGTCGACTTGCATCCTAAAGATCCGATGAAAAAATCTTTGATGAAACTCCGACGCAAAAGAAACAGGAATCTCAAAACGAGAGTTCCGGATTTGGAATTCCTAACTTAGAACCTATGGAAATCAAAATTCCTTTTATGAACCAATGTATTTTTCTTGTTTCTGCTTTCTTCAGTCTCTCCCGTATATTTTCCAACCTCTATTTTCTCAACCCCTTTGAATAAAGAGAACAGAGGTTATATATAGACAGAAAAATGGGGATTGAAAAGGGATGGGGGGAGAAACAGATGAATTAGGTCCATTTTGAATTCAAAAATCAAAATCTTTTAGAATATAACATTGGAGAGATGGAATAGTCCGAATTCAGACGGTAAATCAAAATGGGTCGTCTGATTTTGAGAGAAGAGCGAACGAGGCTACGAGATTGCTCTATCTGTCTCGATTCGAGAAGCTTCTCATATGGAGAGAGGACACATTGAGAGGATAGAGGGACGCAACTTACTGGAGGTCGGGTCGCGGTTTGCTGGTTCATGTCTGGTACACATTTTATTTAGGTTCTTGCTGGAGTTTCTAGGTTTCACTGGACTGTTGGAGAAGACGATGTGGGTGGGGTCATTCTTTGTACGCGTTGTCAGTGGTATTGTACGCTAAGTCTTTTTATTGGAATGGGCTTGGGCTACCGTTGTATTGTTGTATTAAGGTGGGCTGCTGATAAGTGGGGTGAAAATAGCTGCTGAAGAAATAGGCCCAAAATGGTCTATCACAAATGGTTTAGGGTAAGGTAAGCAAGTGGTTAAAATTATAATAAAAGGGGCTAGGTTTTGAATTGAGGATTTGGCCAAATTGATTGAAATCATAGCCTTATGAAGTTACAATGTTAACCAAATTAAGTTAATTAGAAAGTTTGGTTAAACTCAAATAAGATGAATTAATATAATTAACTAACGAGCTTCTTAATCTTATCGAAATAAAATAAGTAAACTAATTATAAACCTAATTATTAAACACTATAACCATAACTTTGAACTAAACTAATTTACTAAAATATTTAATTAAAAAATAAAATCTTTATTGAGATGACTTAGAACATTCATAAAATATACTAGTATATCCAAAATTAAATAAATATATTCCAAAAGTGACAAAATTACATAAAAATAGCTTGAAAAATATTTGGAATTTTATAAAACCTAATTATTTAAAATCTTTTGAAATTGAATAAGCTTGATGATTAATCTATATTGTGGAGATAACCTACTGAACAAAGCAGCTAGCTAGAAATCTAATACCCTTTACACTCCAACTGAACCTCCTAAAACTACAACTTGCACAGAAATCAGTCCAACCTAGTAATTCTACAGTACTCGGCTCTCATGCCTCATATTTATAGCTCAACAATCAAACAAATCAAATAAGTCAATCTAAATGAGAAGTAGTTCAGTCACACATAAAAAGTACATCAATCACAATCCACAAGTAAGTCACCCATAAACATCAAGTGTTTCATGTCACAATGATCATCACTAGCCGAAATCATTTTCCATCGGCTATATAACACTCTCGACATGATAACACTCGCTAACAAAGAGGACCTTGGCATAATAACACTCACCGTTAAAGACCTCGGCATAATAACACTCACCGATAAAGACCTCGACATAATAATACTCGTCAGCAAAGCCCTCGGCATATTAACTCATCACATGCCTCATCATAGTGTTTACAATCAATATATACAAGCAATATCACACCACATAGAAGAGACACCAAATCATACAATTCAAGTCCACAATCATGCTTTCAAGCATTTCCTCAATCTATCAACAAGGGTCACAATAAGGCAATTCACATCATCATGTTCATCACATAGTCCTTTTTCATGTCAATCCCTCTTTATTCATTTAGATATAAGAAGTGGACAATTTACACCCTTCACCTCTTTCCCATTACTCCCAACACGCAATCAAGGAAGAAAGCATACAAATTCAACTAGAAAGTACAAGGTTTAGGAAGCCACTTGACTTAAATCAATCAACAATCACTCCAAGAGTTGAGTCTTTCTCTTTCGAATCACTTCCAAAGCCACACAATCTATAAATAAACAAGTATTCACAATCACTTTCCCGAAACAATAATTCCCTTGAAAGGTGGGTCATTCAACACAATACCCAATTCCAAAAAAAGGTCTGAATCCAAATTTTAATACTTGACATCATCACTCAAGGCTTTAGCAAATCATTAGGGAAAATAGTTTCGAAAAAGTCTTAAAATCAGTTCATAAATTTACTTTTACTTCAAAACTCAAGTTTATGAAGAAATCCAAATTTATCAACCCGCAATCTTGATTTAAGCTCATAAATTCAATAATAATAATGGGTAATTGAAGATTTAGAGTTAAGAAACATTACCCAAAATTTTATCTCGAAAAACCCACTTGAAATCGCCTCTACCGAGTTCTCCAAGATCCAAAAATGAAAATGGGGAAGAAACCCCAAAATTTGGATTGAAACACTGCCAAGGGTCCTCCACGAACGCAGACTCCTGCTCGCGAACTCGGGCTTTAATGACCTGGACTTTTGCAAATGCGGAAGGTCTCCCACGAACGCGGTCAAGATTCCATGAATGCGAGGTTCTCATTCCTTCCCCTTCGCGAACGCTCCACAAGCTCCGCGAATGTGGAGGGTTGCACCAGAATACAAAAAACCAACCAACTTAAAAATCATCGAAAGGACCCTCGGGATTTGTTTGAAATCCCGTTCACATAAACTACATATACAAATCAATTATACTCGACATTTTAGACTCATTGGAACCATCAAAACACGAGTCCGGGGTTTCCTTGACCCGACATCTGTGAAGACCACCAGAAACTAACTCGCGCCTAAAAAGGCTAGAAAAAATTGGGACCACTCAAAAATCAACCAAGACCTCACCTAGGCCTAAAATTATATCACAAATCCAACAAAACTCTCGAAATCCTGATTCGAGCCTCCGACCCCAAATGTTGACCAAAGTCAACCAAAATGCTAAAATTCCATAATTTCACAGCTTAGGACCTCAAATCCTCAAAAAGACTTGGAAACTGAGACTAACTACTATCAATGATCATATTTCACATTTCAGGACTGATAGAATCAACATAATTTTATTCCGACTCTCGAAAGTCCCAAAGATACCGAAAGCCACTTTCTTAACAACTTAGCCTTTCATACTCAAAACTTACCAAAAATCTCAATTTTTAACTCAAAGTTCAAAACCAACTTTTTCAAACTCAAACATAAGAGGCCCAGGGTCTATATCGAGAGGGCAAAATGGTAATTTCCATAAAAAAATAAAAAATTACCGATCGGGTCATTACATCATCCACCACTAAAAATCATGTTTGTCATCAAACATAAAACAAAAAAAAGTACCTGGAGCATCGAATAGTTGAGGATATCTGAAACACATACAAGACTCTGTCTCCCAAGTTGCCTCATCGACTGAACGATGCTTCCACTGCACCTTCACTGAATCAATCTCTTTGGTCCTAAGCTTCCGGACCTGCCTATCCAAGATGGCTATAGGCTTCTCCTCAAAATATAAGTCTTGACCCAACTCAACTGAATCGAGGGAAAGTACATTGGACTCATCTGGCATGTACTTCCAAAGTATGAAGACATGAAACATGGGATGCGCAGCTAACATACTAGGTGGCAACGCCAACTTAGAGGCCACCTCTACCACACGACTCAAAATCTCAAAGGGTCCAATGAATCTAGGACAAAGCTTTCCCTTCTTTCTGAACCTCATCACAACCTTCATAGGTGACATTCAGAGCCAAAAATGATCACACTCTATGATCACTAGGGCTCAAACTATCGGATTCACATAATTCTTCTATCGACTTTGGGATGTTAACAGTCTAGTCTGGATCATACGAACCTACTCCGTATCATCTTTAAGTAAGTATGTATCCAATGAATCAATCTCAGTTGAATCACACCATCCGATCGGAGATCTACACCATCTTCCATACAACACCTCAAAAGGGGCCAGTTGAAAATTGGAATGATAATTATTGTTATAGGAAAAATCTATTAAGGGCAAATGCTTATCCTATCTAGCACCAAAATCAATCACACAAGCTCGAAACATGTCCTCCAACACTTGGGTCGTCCGCTTGGAGTGACAATCTGAGGATGGAAGGATGTACTCATATTTAATCGAGTACCCAAACCATGCTGCAGAGCCTTCCAGAAATGGGAAGTGAACAATGAACCTCGATCAGAGACAATAGAAACTGGGATTATTGCAGAATCATACTAATATAAAGCTCGACTAACTTCTCTTCCATATACTTCACCCAAACTGGGATAAAATGGGCAGACTTGGTCAACCTATAAACCACCACCCAAATGGAGTCATAACCACCCACGGTGGTAGGTAGTCGCACAACAAAGTTCATAGTAATCCGCTCCCACTTCCAAGAAGGAATAGGCATCCTCTAAGATATACCTCCAGGCCGCTGGTGCTCACACTTGACCTGTTGAAAAGTCAAACACCTCGAAACAAAATTTGCAATATCCCTCTTCATACCACACTACCAATAATGCTGACTCAGTTCATGATACTTATTCACCGCACCCGGATGGATGGAATATTGGGAACAATCGGCCTCCTTAAGAATCTGTCTAATTAACTTTCCCACCTTGGACACACAAATCTTTCCTCCTATCTGTAAGACACCATCAGAATCAAGGACAACCTTCTTGGCTTCCCCTCTCATCACCTTATCTCAAATTAGATATAGTTTCTTATCATCAAACTGACGCTCACGAATCTGCTCAACTAAGGAAGACCGATTCTCAATAAAAGCAATCAAACCACCCATCTCCTCAAAATTCTACAAATGGATGAGAGTGTTGTGTAATCATTGAACATCTCTAGCTAATGGTCTCTCCTCCATACTAATAGCAGTAAGACTTTACATGCTAGAAGTATTCCTACTTAAAGCATCGTCCATAACCTTGGCTTTCCCTGGATGATACAAGATGGTGATGTCATAGTCTTTCGGTAGCTCAAACCATCTGCGCTGCCTAAAGTTCAGATCTCTCTAACTTAATATATATTGAAGACTCTGATGATTTATGAAAACCTCACAATGAACTCCATACAAATAATGTTGCCATAGCTTAAGCACAAACACTATGGCTTCCAAATCTAAATCATGGGAATGAAAGTTTCTCTCATAGGCCTTCAACATCCTAGAAGCATGGGCAATCACCTTACCCTTCTACATCAGAACACCTTCTAACCCGACTCCAAAAGCATCGCAATAAATAGTGAAATCACACTCTTCTTGGGTAAGGTGAAAATAGAAGTCGACGTCAACAAGGTTTTGAGCTTTAGAAATTTCTTCTCACACTCATTAGACCACTATAAACTCACACACTGACAACTCAATCTAGTTAAGGTAGATGCAATAGTAGAGAAGCTCTGGAAAAAATCATTGGTAATAGCCCGTAAGTCCGACAAAACTCTGTATCTCAGTTAACAGTGTAGGTATGGTCCAACCCCTCACTACCTCAATATTGGTTGGATCAACTTGAAGACCTTCCTTGGACACCAAGTGTCTAAAAAATGCCTCAAAATTGAGCCAAAACTCACACTTTGATAACTTTGCATAAAACTTCTCTTCCCTCAATCTCTGGAGTGAAATCCTCAAATGCCGATCGTGATCCTTCTCAGTCTTGGAGTACACTAAGATGTCATCAATGAAAACTACCAAAAAGGTATCCAGATAAGGCTGGAACACTCCATTCTTCAACTCTATGAATGTTGCAGGGGCGTTGGTCAAACCGAACACCATCACAAGAAACTAGTAGTGACCATAACGAGTCCTAAAAGCTTTATTTGGGATGTCTGATACCCTAATCTTCAGCTGATGATAAACCGATCTTAAATTAATCTTAGAAAACATAAATGCACCCTAAAGCTGATCAAACAAATCATCAATATGAGGAAGAGGATACTTGTTCTTCACTTTCACTTTGTTCAACTGTTAATAATCAATACATATCTTTATGAATCCATCCTTCTTCCTCACAAAAAACACATGAGCACCCCATGGAAAAACACTAGAGCGAATAAACCCCTTATTCAACAAATCATACAATTGATCCTTCAATTCCTTTTAACTCAGCTAAAGCCATACGATAAGAAGAAATATAGATGGGCTTGGTGCCCGGCTTCAAGTCAATGGAAAATTCAATGTACCTATCCAAAGGTTCACCTAGAAGACCAGTAAGAAACACATATGTAAGATCCTGAACCACGGGCATGTAATCCATGAGAAGTGGCTCAATATTAGTATCCTGAATGAAAGAAGACAAGTAAGACAAGCACCCTCAATTGAGAAATCTCTGAGCTCTAATGAAGGAGATAACCTTGCTAGGCTAAGAACCACTAGCACCCATAAACTCAACTCTCGAGACACCTGGAAATTCTAAGGTCACAATCTTAGCATAACAATCAAGGATAACATGATGCAGAGATAGCCATCCCATACCTAAGATAATATCAAAGTGTACCATCCCCAAAATGATCAGGTTTACCCAAGTATCATACCCGACCAAAGAAAAAACTAGGATCAATGCACTCGATCCAAACTAAAGATTCACCCATTGGTGTAGAAACATAAGAAAGGCACATACATGCAATCAGACAATATATCAAACCTAGCAGCAAAATAGGTAGACACACATGAGAAAGTAGAACCCGAATCAAATAATACTCACGCATATCGATTGCAAATTAGGACGATACCTATAAATTGTAATCATATCATCAAAAATATTACCCTATAGCCTCCCTTGAAAAAAACACATAACACTATCCCTCTCGACCACCTCCAGTTTGAGTGGCTCTGCGACCTCTGCTCTATTGAGTTGTAAAACCACTATCAGAAGCCCTCTCGCCTCTGTCGGACTGACCTCTACTTTGATCCCTAGACAAAGGCACTGAACCTCTTGATAGAGAAGTTGAATAAGTATGTTAGGGTCCTGAGTGCGTCAGTAAAGGACATTTTTGAGTCATAGGACCTGGATCTCCACACCTATAACAAAACCACTGAGTGGAAGAGTGTTATTGTGAACCAGATGAGCAACCATGGCTACCTCGGCCAAAACCAAAACACCCCTGTGATGTCTACCCACTCTTGACTGCTGCCATAGATACATGAATAGGACCATGAGGTTGGAAAGAGCTACGACCTCTTTGTGAATCTCTGCCTCTAGATGAGGCACATGAAAATTAACTAGTCGATTGATACCTCTTAGGGTCCCTAAAATCCTCTCTAACTATCAACTCCGCCAACTTTGCGGTACTCACGATGGACCTGAATAATGCCCCCTCTCAAGATGCTCCAAAAACATAAGATCTGATGGAGAAATTTAACCCTCTCACAAAACTTCAGACTCTTTCCGCCTCATCTGGAACAATAGTCATAGCATGACTGGATAACTCATAAAAATGGGCATCATACTCTTATAAAACAAGCTATTTTATCTCAAGTCCTCAAATCTCAAACGAATCTCCTCCCTTACACTACAAGAAATAAAGTACTCCTAAAAAGAACCAGAGAATGCATCCCATTCCATCTGAGGAGATCTAACTGGTCTAGACCTCACATAAGTCCTCCACCACTCTTTAGTAGGTCCCTGAAGTTGAAGTGCAAGAAAATGAACACCATATTCATCAACCATACCTACTACCTCTAGAATCTCATGGCAGAAGGTCAATAAATCATGAGCATTCTCACTCTTACCATCCTAAAATTGGGGTGGTTTCACCTTGTGAAACCTTTCTTAATTAGCTGATGTTAGAATAACCTTGGGAGAAATCTATTGATGAGTCCACGATTTGGACTCATTTAGGGCTTCATTTTGATAAATTTAGTGTCTTCAAATGCATATTTTGTCTCAATAGCTGATGAAAACCCTTGAGTTTCAGGTATTTGGAGTAAGAGACAAAGCATGGACACTATTGGGAAAAAAGGAACAAAGAAAGCTTAAGGAATGAAGAACAGAAGACCTGATGATCGATGGTGTCGTTCGATGAATCGCCAATATCATTCAATGAATGGCAAAATTGCCAAGATACCGACTAAAGTTACAGAATTGCTGGAGCTAAAATGGGGGTAAATTCAGTGAGCAACAACCATATTCGGTGTATCGCCGATCTAGTCGGCGAAGGATAACCAGGTTACCAAAAGTACAAAGAAGATACAAGCAAGTGCAGATGGGCGAGCTGGAAGGATAATAGGCAAATCACGGAGTCATTCGATGATCTCAACCTAAATCGTCTAAAGTCACAGTATCCAGAGTAAGAAAAAACAAAAAATAAAGGCGAGAGGAAGAGAAATCGGCGATTCGTTGATCCGTCAGCGATACCCGACTTACTTTGCCGAGTAGTCCTGAGCAGTGACATTTCAGACTTATTTAAATTAGTTTTATCTAGAGAGAGAAATTCATTCAGAAAGGGAGGAAATAATTATTTAGAGAGAAAACACTACCAAAGGATTGGGTGATGGATTTTAGCAAGATTTTGAGAGAGATTTTGTAAGAGAAAAGATTATCAATTGAATTTCATCTATAATTCTCATTTTTTGTACACAACTATGGGAGTGATAATTAATTTTGTTCTTTTTATTTTTGAGATGAGTGGCTAAAATCCTTTACTTGGGGTTTTTATCAAGAAGCCAATTATTGAATTTACTTAATGGGTGTTTCTGAATTGCGAAGAATGGTGCTAATTTGCAGTGGGTCTAAGTTGTTTATGTGTTTTGAGATTGAATTGCGTTACTTCGTGTGTCAATTTTAGTGTTGTGCAGTTGCTCGAGAGAGAGGTGTGTAACCAAGGTGGCAATCTTAGCGTCCTTAGTAGTGGGTTTCCTTAGTTTCAGCTCAAGAGAGTGAAACAAGTAACCCTTCGTTTGTATCCAGCTCGAGAGAGTGGATTTGATGAGGGTAAAGAGTTGAGTTTCATTTGATCAGTGTTGAAGTTCAAGAAAATTCAACATTGAAATGGTAATTGTTCAAGAGAAAGTTACTTTATATATGGTTCGACCTACCCACAACAAATTAGCCCATTATGAGCAGTAATGTTTATCCATTTCATTGAGATTCAATAATTGGCCGATCAATTCCCCAAGTTTTACTCTAATATATGATTGCTTGTGTTGAAGTGTAAGTTTGGATTGGTAGTTAAAACCCACAAAATGCGATTTGAATATTAATTGTGCAAGAATTGTTTGATTGAAGGGATTGTCATTGTACTTTTATTATTGAATACAAAGGAAGCACTACTCCCTATGTGATCGACCTCAACTCATGTAGTTGGGTTATTATACTGAAGAACGATAGTTGGCATTTAGTATTTGATGAAATGCCACTTGATACATAAATCAAAATGGTGCCGCTGCCGGGGAGTAGCATTCCTTAAAGTTCTTTGATAAAAGATTTAACACTCTCGAATTTATTGGTTGTAACTGAAGTAGTTTGTTTATGCTGCTTTGTGTAATTGTTGAGTGGACTGTATAGAAGTGAATATGAGTGACGAAGAGACAAATAATAGTCAAGAAGGTCATAGGGATGGTATCGACGATGTCAACAATGTTTACAACCCTGCTCAATCGGGGGGAATGGGTGCAATTCGCATCCCATAAGCTGAAGAAAATGCAATGTTTGAAGTCACCAATACAATTCTTCATCTACTCCAAATACGGGGAATGTATGGAGGGCTAGAGCATGAAGACCCTCATGAGCACGTGAAAAATTTCACTGAAGTGTGCAGCCCGTTTTCCTTCAAAAATGTATCACAAAAGTCAATTTGGTTTCGTTTATTCCTTCTATCCTTAATAGGAGAGGCTAGCAAGTGGTTAACCGAGTTACCAAACAATTCCATTGCATCATGGGAAGAGCTACTTATAGCATTCAACACAAGATTCTTTCCTCCATCGAGGATGATGAAGCTCAGAGTCGATATTGAAGGATTCAAGCAATGGGAAGGAGAACCTAGTCATGAAAGGTGGGTGAGATTCAAGAAGCTCCTGCTCAAATGCCCGACTTATGGGCTACCAAACGACTTGTTACTTCAATATTTTTACCGGAGTCTGGATTCGGTAAATAAAGGAGTGGATGATCAATTGGTACGAGGAGGAATAATGATACAATCATTTGAGGTAGCTTCATTTCTTCTGGATGATATGACGAGAATAAACCAATCGTGGTACACCAAAGAGGATCAAGTCTCTCAACTTTGTTTTAGATTAACGTAAGAGCAACTTGATAAAGAGAGAGAAAGGGACGAAAACATCAAGAAGATGTTAACCCAAATGAAATTTCTAAAAGAGCACATGAAGGGGACCTGTGGAGTGTTTCGCGTTGAGGAGGGTTATTCTTCCGGTTACTCAAGGTTGGGGGAGAATTAAGGTTGGAAGTCCAAAAGATATGAGGAGGGTTTCCACCCTTGCTATCAACAACGAGGCGGAAATCAAGGTTGGAACTATCCTAATGGAGAAGAATCGAGGAGATATTATCAAGATTGGGCTGAGCAAGATGATTAATTGAGAAGGGAAGATGATCATGAGGAGAACCATACTCACTCAAGTGAAAGCCCAAAATCATAAAGGAAGTGCGAACAGTGCCCGAGTGAATGATTTCTTGTCACTCATACTTGATAAAGTTGAGGGCTCTGATAGTTTGTTAAAAGGGATGAAACATGACTTTTCATCATTGAACAGTAAAGTGAATTCTTATGCAGATGCCATCAAAATACTTGAAGGATAGTTGAGCTTATTGTCAGCTCAATTGACATCAAAGGTCCGAATGGAAGATGACGAGAGAGGGCTGGCTGCAGTTACCCATAGCGGAAAGGTGGCAATAGGTAATATGATGGGAAATGAAGATACCCAAAATCATGAAGAAGGTGCAGGCATGGAGGAAAGAATTACTTATTCAACAAAACCTTGCCAAAGAACCGCAAGAGAAAGTGGAACAACATGTTCAAATTCCAAAATTCATGCAACCTTTACCCAAAGTACCTCAACCATTTCCCCAACGATTAAAAAAGAAGAATGAAGATGAGAAGTTCAAAAATTTCTTGTTAGTGTTCCAGAAGATATAAATCAACCTTTCGCTGGTGGAAGCATTATTGGAAATATCGGGATAATACAAGTTCATGAAAGAGCTATTCACAAAGAAAAGGAACTTGGACTGTGAAACCATTGAAGTTTCCCATAGCTGCAGCGCAATTATGACAACGGAGATGATCACAAAGCGAGAAGATCCCGCGGCGTTCACCATCGCTTGCACCATTGGCATGCTCCAATTCGCTAAAGCTTTGTGCGATTTGGTGGCAAGAATCAACTTAATGCCCTATGCAATATACAAGCAACTTGGTTTGGGTGAACCGAGAGCAATCACAATGAGACTCCTGATGGCGGACCGATCAATCAAACATCTGGTTGGGATACTCCATGACATCTTGGTAAACGTAGATCGTTTCATCTTTCTGACTGATTTTGTAATTTTAGATTGCGAGATCCATGCCGAAATCCCCATTATTTTGGGAAGGCCATTCTTGGCAACCGGGAGAGCATTGGTGGATGTTGAAAGTGGGAAATTGAAGTTTCGGGTGAACGATGATGAGGTAACCTTCAATATTTGTAAATCCATGAAACACCCAAGTGATATCCATGTGGTGTCTACTGATGATGTTTTTGACGAGGCAGTAGCTAGTGTAAGCTATTTGATGTGCATGAATGAACCACTTGAATCCGTGCTTACTAATTATGATGAGTCTGAAGTTCAGGGCTATGAGGAAGGAGTACCTTCCTTATCGGGAATAGGAGTATATTCAAAGAATCCAATCAAGTTGGATATTGACCTGAAAAACAGAGAAACTCCTCCTGCAAAACAATAAATTGAAGAACCACCTAATCTGGAATTGAAAGCACTGCCCTCTCATCTCCAATATGCTTTCCTGGGGGCAAATAACACGTTACCAGTGATCATTGCAACTGACTTTCTTGAATGGTAGGTTAAATTGCTCCTTGAAGTGTTGTGAAAACATATAAAAGCTATAGGATGGACCATCGCTAATATAGTGGGCATTCCTCCCAGTATTTGAACTCACAAAATTCAGCTTGGTAATGAGTGTAAGCCTAGTGTTGAGCATTAGCGGAGATTGAACCCACCAATGCAGGAAGTGGTAAAAAAGAGATCATCAAGTGGTTAGACGCAGGTGTGATCTACCCTATTGCGGATAGAAAATGGGTAAGCCCAGTGCAATGTGTACTAAAAAAGGAGGTATCACCGTAGTCCCAAATTCAAAGGGGGAGCTTATTCCGACTAGACGGGTGACCGGATGGAGAATATGCATGGATTATCGAAAGCTAAATTCAGGGACTGAAAAGGTCAATTTCCAATGCCTTTTATGGACCAAATGCTTGACCGGCTATCAGAGAGGGTCTGGTACTGCTTTCTAGATGAGTACTCCAGTTACAACCAAATCTCTATTGCTCCGGAAGACCAAGAGAAAACCACCTTCACCTGTCCTTATGGAACATTTGTATTTAAAAGAATGCCATTTGGGCTATGTAATGCCCCAGTGACATTTCAGCGTTGCATGTTATCCATTTTTGTGGAGATGGTAGAAGATTCTATGCAGGTGTTCATGGACAACTTTTCATTCGTAGGGGATACGTTTGAAGAATGCTTGGCACACTTGGGAAAGTACTCCAAAGATGTATGGAAACAAACCTGGTTCTGAATTGGGATAATTTCCACTTCATGGTAAAGGAAGGTATAGTTCTGGGGCATAAGGTATCACAAAAAGGACTGGAAGTCAATAAGGCAAAATATGAGGTGATTGAGAAACTACCTCCGCTGATTTCAGTGAAGGGTGTTCACAGCTTCTTGGGACATGTCGGTTTCTACCGGAGGTTCATCAAGGGCTTCTCAAAGATTGCACACCCCCTGTGCAAACTCTTGGAGAAGGAAGTGAAGTTTTACTTTGATGACGCTAATATGGCGGCGTTTCGATGCTTGAAATAAAAATTAGTATCCACCCTGGTCATTATCAGTCCTGATTGTTCTGAATCTTTCGAAGTGATGTGTGATGCTAGTGGCACTATATTGTGTGTGGTATTGCGGTAAAAATGCAACAAGCTTTTTCACCCAATATATTATTCAAGCAAGACTCTAAATAGTGCTCAACATAACTATACCGTCAATGAACAAGAGTTGCTTGCGGTAGTTTATGCGTTTGAGAAATTTCGGGCATACTTGTTAGGCACTAAAGTGACTGTTAACAATGATCATGCTGCACTGTGTTACTTGATGGCAAAGAAGGATGCAAAACCAAGGTTGATAAGGTGGGTGATACTATTATAAGAATTTGGCTTTGAGGTCAAAGATAGAAGAGGTTGCAAAAATCAGGTGGCTGACCACTTATCGAGGTTGGAGGGCAAGGAGAATGATGAGTCTGAGGTTGACATAGACGATTCCTTCGCCGATGAACAAGTATTTGCAATATCCCTTAAAAAACACCCTGGTATGCAGATTTTACAAATTACATTATGTGCGGACTAATGCCGGATGACTTGAACTTCTACCAATGAAAGAGGTTCATGTTCGACGTTAAAAATACTTCTGGGATGAACCATACTTGTTTCGAGAGTGTGCAGATCATATCATTAGAAGGTGTGTTCCAAAAAAAGAGGCGGTAGGAATTCTCCATGCTTGTCATGCGTCTCCAGTGAGAGGCAACCATAATGGTGTGCACACAGCTGTTAAAGTTCTCCAAACTAGATATTACTGGCCATCCCTCTACAAGGATGCGCATGAATTTGTAAAGAAAGAAGCAAGGTGGAGTATCTAAAAGGCACGAGTTACCCCTTACTCCTATTTTAGAAGTGGAACTATTTGATGTTTGGGGAATCGATTTCAAGGGTCCCTTTGTGAGCTCGTTTGGAAATAAGTATATCTTGATGGCTGTATATTATGTTTCCAAATGGGTGGAGGTTGTTGCACTTCCAAACAATGAATGAAGAAGCATCATCAAATTTCTGAAACGCTACATCTTTGCGAGATTTGGTACTCCTAGAGTGATTATTAGCGATGGGGGATCCCATTTTTGCAACAAGTGGTTTTCCGCTGCATTAAACAAGTATGGTGTGAAACACAAAGTAGCAACCCCATATTATCCCCAAACAAGTGGCCAGGTTGAAGTGTCAAACCGGGAGATCAAAAACATCTTGGCTAAGATAGTGAATGCCAACAGAACCTATTGGTCTCGAAAGATCAATGATGCACTATGGGCATATCAGACCGCTTACAAAACACCTATTGGGATGTCTCCGTATCAACTAGTGTTTGGGAAATCTTTCCATCTACACATTGAGTTGGAACACAGAGCGTTGTGGGCATTGAAAGCTTTAAATCTAGATTGGACAAAAACCTCAAGGGGGAGAGTGGAACAGTTAAACGAATTGGATGAATTTAGATTCAGAGCTTATGAAAGTTCGGCCCTTTATAAGGAAAAGATGAAGAAATGGCATGATGCTAAAATCCTTAGGAGGGAGTTTAGAGTGGGAGACTAGGTGTTACTATACAATTCCCGACTTAGACTTTTCCAGGAAAGCTCAAGTCTAAATGGTCAGGACCATTTAAAGTGACAAGAGTATTCACCAATGTTGCCATAAAAGTTGAGGGTCAAGAGGGACCTGCATTTAAGGTTAATGGGCAATGATTAAAATTATACTTTGGAGAATGCCAGAGGATTTCTTTAATTGAGGTGGTGTACCTGGAAGATGCTTAAGAGCATTTTCACGTCGTGTCACGACGTTAAATAAGGCGTTTCTTAGGAGGCAAACCAAGTGTTTGTGTTTTGAATAATGTGTGTTGATTTTGCAGGAGTAGGGATCATGAGCGAGACAAAAGTCTTCTTGGAGAGTCGCCTAACTATTTCGGTGAGTACGACTTGGTTCGCCTTATGAATAAAAATAAAAAAATAAAAAAAATGAGATTGAGACTCTGGAACATTCGGCGGGATACCTTCACTAGTTGGCATATCACTGATGTATTTAGGCGACCCGATTCTCCTCGCCCTTTCTAATCAAAGCGGACAATGCTTCTCAAGAATCGACCGGTGATTCTTTAAGTTCATTATGCGGATCGCCGAGTTGTTTGGTGATCCATTACATGTCCACTGATTTACCTTCTCTGGGAGTGCAAGCTATTGGAATTAAGGGCGATCCAAAGAACATTAGGTGCAGCGCTGAAGCACTCGACAATCAGTTCACTCCATCGCCAACTGGGCATTTAGTGAAGATTCCTTGTGACCCTGATATACTTGTTTTCACACTAGATTATTTTCAGTTCTTGTCAATTTTTATTTCTTGAGTTTACTTGCGATAAAGACCCGCTCTCTACCTACATTGGGGAAAATGTTAACTGTTTTTGGTGGAGGTGTGGAGATTGCTCAATGTCCTCAGCGAACCTCCTCCTCATTTTGACAATACCCCTTGTTTGTGTGGAATGTAGTTGTTCTTGTGGAAATTTGAGTATCGATTTGATCAATACTGATGACTTAAATAGTGCTTTGCTTGAACAAAAATGAATGCGCAGCTATGACGAGACCAATTGAAGTCGCATAGACAATATGTGAACTCTTTGAATCTCGCTGTGACTAGTCAATTATCAAATCGAGTTTTTTGTGATGAACATTGCATACTAGAGAAAGTGTGGAATCTTGTTTGACTTGGGTGTCAATGTCTTGTGTGATGAGCTTACTATGAACCATGTGTGATGACAACTAGAATTTTTCCCGTTGGTCCGGTTGACTAAGTGATGCAATTTCTTGAGATGATCTTAGGAAATTTTAAAGAGTGTGCACCAATTTGAAAGTATACCTCTTTTGTGGCTTACCTTGTGAGTGTGTGAACCTCTTTTGAGCACCCTTTGAGCCTTGACCTTTTCTTGGAAAAAATGTGGTAACATTGTAACCTCTCCTTATCCATTACCCATAATCCACATGATCTGTGGTTTGTTTGAATAGTCAACTTAGGCCAAAAGCCTAAGTTGGGTGTGTAGTGAAAAGAGAAGGAAAATCAAGTAAATGCAAAGAAGTCCCTCATACCCATGTTTTGACAAAAATGGAACCACTCCATATATATAAAAAAAAAGGAGAAAGAAAAGATTGAAAAAGAAAAAGAAAGAAAATGTCATGAAATAAAGTTGTAGAAATACAAAGAAAATGGGGTTTCCAATGAAGCATGGAAGATGAATAAAAGGTGACTTTTGAGCTTGAATGAAAATGACAAAGAGAAGGAAATAAGGTGCGGTTCACATCACAGTTCATGAGGATTTTTAACCTATAAGCCTAAATGACCATACCTTTACACTCAGCCCCTTTTACTAGCCTTAAAAAGACCTTTGTGATCTTGAATGAGCTGAAGCAAAAGTCAATTGGAAAATAAGGGAAAACCTATGAGTGAAATCATGCATTCTGTTTATCTTTTTAAGTATGAGTGTTGATCTTGATTCCGAAACTTTAATGATTGAACCATTGTGTGTGAATTTGGAATCATTCTTTATATGAGGGCATTGAAATACCTTTGTTGAGCTTGAACTTGCATTTAACATATAGTGAGCTTGAGATTCTTTGATAATGATGACTCACAACTTGAAACTTTGAGTACAAAATTGATCCTGGCATGAGTAAGTTGAGACTTTTTGTGTGCATTCATGATTGAGTCATGTGTAGCACTGTTCGAGACATCCTTTTTGAACTGCTGAACTTGAGCTTTACTTGAGGACAAGCAAAAGTTTAAGTTGGGGGTGTGGATGAGTCCATGATTTGGACTCATTTAGGGCTTCATTTTGATAAATTTAGTTTGTTCAAATGCATATTTTGTCTCAATAGCTGATGAAAACCCTTGAGTTTAAGGTATTTGGAGTTAGAGACAAAGCATGGACATTATTGGGCAAAAAGGAACAAAGAAAGCTTAAGGAATGAAGAACAGAAGACCTTATGATCGATGGTGTCGTTCGGTGAATTGTCAATATCATTCAACGAATCACTAAATCGCCAAGATACCGCCTAAAGTTACAGAATTATTTGAGATAAAATGGGGGTAAATTCGGAGAGCAACAACCATATTCGGCGTATCGCCGATCTAGTCGGCGAAGGACAACCAGGTCACCAAAAGTATGAAAGAAGATGCAAGCAAGTACTGATGGGCGAGATGGAAGGATAATGGGTGAATCGCGGAGTCATTCGGTGATCTCGACCTAGATCGCCTAAAGTCATAGTAGCCAGACTAAGAAAAAGCGAAAAATGAAGGCGAGAAAAAGAGAAATCGGCGATTCACCGATCCGTCAGCGATACCCGACTTACTTCGTCGAGTAGTCCTGAGTAGTGACATTTCAGACTTGTTTAAATTAGTTTTAGCTAGAAAGAGAAATTTATTCAGAAAGGGAGGAAATAATTATTTAGAGAGAATACACTACCAAAGGATTGGGTGATGGATTTTAGCGAGATTTTGTACGAGAGAAAATTATCAATTGAATTTCATCTATAATTCTCATTTTTTGTACCCAACTATGGGAGTGATAATTAATTTTGTTCTTTTTATTTTTGAGATCAGTGGCTAAAACCCTTTACTTGGGGTTTTGATCATGAAGCCAATTGTTGAATTTACTTAATGAGTGTTTCTGAATTGCGAAGAATGGTGCTAATTTGCAGTGGGTCTAAGTTGTTTATGTGTTTCGATATTGAATTGCGTTACTTCGTGTGTCAATTTTAGTGTTGTGCACTTGCTCGAGAGAGAGGTGTGGAACCAAGGTGGCAATCTTAGAGTCCTTAGTAATGGGTTTCCTTAGTTTCAGCTTGAGAGAGTGAAACAAGTAACCCTTCCTTTGTATTCAGCTCGAGAGAGTGGATTTGATGAGGGTAAAGAGCTGGGTTTTGTTCGATTGGTGTTGAAGTTCGAGAGAATGCAACATAGAAAAGGTAATTGTTCGAGAAAAAGTTACTTTATATTTGGTTCGACCTACGCACAACAAGTTAGCCCATTATGAGCAATAATGTTTATCCATTTCGTTGAGATTCAATAATTGGCCGATCAATTCTCCAAGTTTTACTCTAATATTTGATTGCTTGTGTTGAAGTGTTAAGTTTGGATTGGTAGTTAAAACCCAGAAATTGAGATTTCAATATTAATTGTGCAAGAATTATTTGATTGAAGAGATTGTCATTGTACTTTTATTATTAAATTCAAAGGAAGCACTAATCCCTGTGGGATTGACCTCAACTCACATAGTTTGGTTATTATACTGAAGAACGATCGTTGGCATTTAGTATTGTATGAAATGCCACTTGATACGTAAATCATATGTGCACCAATATTCGATGCAGGAACCAATGGTGGCTGACCCACATGATAATAAATAATCGGACCCTACTATTGACCTTCGGTTTGTGCCCCGCCCTTATTTGAGAACCTTATGGTATGTATGTTGCACCACCTTGAGAGAAGTTATCTAACACACCTAACATCCTCAACAAGGTATCCTGGAACGAAAGAACTCCTTACTACGGAGGAACCTAGTCGTCAGCGGCCTCAATCTTTGGCTCAGGGTAGACCTCTCTAGCTTAGTCTATAGCTGGTGCCGCTCTATGTGAATGACCTCTAACCGGTGCTACAACACGAGCATGAACTCTAACTCGGGCCCTACCCCTACCTCTAGTTGGGGTCTCAAAAACTTCCTCAGGGACTGACTCTCCCTACCACCAGAAATAGAAACTCTAGTCCTCGATATCTGCCAAACAATACTTGGTAACTCAGCACTAGCGAAGGTAACCACACATGATAAGAAAGAATAAATAAAAAGGGAGTTTCCTAACAGTTTTTATAGTCCTCAAAGATAAGTACAGACGTCTACGTATCGATCCTTGAGAAATCACTTAGACTTGGCATGTACACATGTGAGACCTATGAACATGAGGCTCTGATACCATTTATCATGACCCAAAATGGACGTGATGACACTCGTTGAATCCCACCAAGATATTTTAGCCTCAAACCTAACAATACTCAGATAAAGTGTCTTTCAGTTATAATCAAAATATGTTATTTCATATACATAGCTTAGATTATCATGATTTAGATACTTTCAGATAATTTGTCTTTTAGATTATTTTTAGTTATTGTAATTTATGAGTTATTCAGTAATTATCTGTGATCATTATAATTCATTTATATCAGTTTATTACTATTTCTAGTTTATATGCATCTTTTGTTGGGAGTTAAACTTAGCACTGAGTGACTTTATGAATGGAGAATTTTGATCAGCATCTGTAAACCTTTTGTAGCAATCCCTAGATCATAGAACTATGTGTCTTTATAGGATTGATTTTAATAGACATTAATTTAGTGGATTCACATTAGCTCAATTATCACGTCCCCTCCTATGGAATGTATTGGACACCCTCTTTTCGATATGGGGACAATATACTGAACTCCATGTAGCAGCTCACAAGGTTTATGTCAGTTTTAGTATCTCCCACAGTTTAGTCTTTCAGATTATTGCTTGGACCTTGCATTCATTTAATTCAGTTCCAATATCTATCAGTTGCATGTTTTACTACTTGGTCACTGCATCAGCTCATGTATTTCAGTTCCATATTCAGTGTAGCATTTCAAATTCATCATGTTTAGCTTTACTGATTATCATGCATATCTCACATACTCATACATTCAGAGTATTGATCACATTCTTCTTTCACCGATATTTTTCATGTGATGTAGATTCAGTGCTTACTATCATGATCCTAGTTAGTTGGATCACAGCTTCCAGCAAGCAGGTGACGAGTTCTCTTAATTTGAGGACTCAAGTCAGTTGTCTAAGAAAGTTCTTTATTTTTGTATGTATTGATTAAGGGGATCAGGGTCATCTCCTCGCTACCTATAGGCAATATTAGTAGATGTTTCATGACAATCAGTTAGAGTTACTGGATACAAAACTTTGTTCATTAATAAATTAAACTAGTATTCCATAATTATGCTTATGCTTAGTAATTTTAGTTCTTTTACATATTCATATTTAGTTTTTATGACGTATGTCAGTATTAATGATTTTCTTGGAGTCACTTGTGACTTTAAGAAAAAATTTACGACTTGGTGGTAGTTTCGGGTCGTGGCAATAATATAGACAATATCAATACAAACGTTCAAAGCAAGGTTAGTTGAAAAAGACTTTACTCAAGATAAAGGTATTGACTACTTTGATACATATGCTCCAATAGCAAGAATAACATCTATTAGAGTACTTTTATTCTTGGCATCTATATATGATTTGTATGTACATCAAATGGATGTTAAAATTGTTTTCCTAAGTGGAAATTTAAATGAAGAAATCCATATGAAACAATCTAAAGGATTTATTCTTCATTGTAATGAACATAAAGTTAGAGGCTTGTAAAGTCTCTCTATGATTTGATACAAGCACCAAAACAATGACATGAAACATTTAATGGTATGACATGATCAAAAGGGATTGTATATAACACTATTGATAAATGTATTTACTCCAAATTTACAAATGTTTATGGAGTTGTTATTTTTTCTTTACGTGTTGACATGTTGATTTTTGGTACAAACATGCTTGAAATCTCTGAAAATAAGAAGTATCTAACTTCAGTCTTTAAAATGAAAGATTTGAATGAAGTAGATACTATCTTATGTATCAAAGTCAAGAGAAATAATAAGAGATTGACTTTATCATAAACCTACTATATTGATAAGATACTTAAATAGTTTAATCATTTGGACATAGAGGAATCTAAAACTTCATATGTTAAGTATAAAGCATACATAAAATATTGGAAGAACAATGACTCGATTCGAGTATACAAGTGCATTGGTAGTTTAATGTATGCAATGCACTGTAGTGGGTCTGATATAGCGTTTGTCGTAGGTAAACTTTCAAGGTTTACAAGCAATTCAAACAACATTCATTGGAAAGCTATAATTAGAGTACTTGTATATTTAAGAAAGATAAAACATTTGGGCATATATTATAGTGATTTTCCTACCATATTAGAAGGATATTTTGATGCGAGTTGAATCACAGGTATAAATTAAGATAAGGCTACTTCAGGTTGGATATTTACTTTAGGGGATGGTGCCATTAGTTGGGCATCCAAGAAACAAACCTGTATTTCTCATTCCACAATGAAATTTGAATTAATTACATTTGCCGATGTTGGAAAGGAATCGGAATGGCTAATAAATATGTTACTAGATATAAAGTTCTAGACATAATCTATACCAGTCATTTCCATATTCTTTAATAGTGAGACTATTATGTTTGTAGCTCATAATAAAATGTATAATGGGAAATCAAGATATATAAGCTTAAGGCATGCTTATAAGCGAGACTTAGTTATCAACAAAATTATAATTATAGTGTATGTAAGATCAAATAAGAATTTGACGGATCCATTTATAAAATCATTAAATAAA
This sequence comes from Solanum piurae, assembly GCA_029582685.1. Lineage (NCBI taxonomy): Eukaryota > Viridiplantae > Streptophyta > Magnoliopsida > Solanales > Solanaceae > Solanum > Solanum piurae. The sequence goes on from JAJOOO010010956.1 coordinate 25,337, forward strand.
GATGTAGTGCAACAAACTAGTGAAGGATTGATGTTAAAACTCTTCAATGAATCATAAGTAACAGAAACTCAACTTTGAGTTAGTATATACTCTGACAATATAAGTTCAATGGATAATAACAAGTTATTTGCACTTTTTAAGAACAAGTCTCCTCGCTTAAATCCTTGATTTTAGTGTATTGTTTAATGTTATGGGAGGAGTTTCGAAGCTAATAGATGTCTATAATAACAACGTTTCATGACCCAAAGTACACCCTAGATATGATATGGCATATAAGACCCCGAGAGATCCTACATAAGACACTTACATAAGTAGTTCAAGATAAATAGAAAACTAAAATAGTTCAAGAGTAGCATTTCAATAAAATAGTTTGAAAAAGAGTAGAGGAAACCTAAACATAAGTCTCAAAGCCATCTATTACATCGAATGAGTGATTAGGACGTAACTCATACATCACATACAACTCCGGAGGGTTCATTCTAGTGAAAGTCCCTCACTCTAGTTGCCGTCATATCCACATTTGGGTTCACAGAGGCCACAACCTCCCTATTGGCTTTAGTCGTAATGGCTTGAGCCAACACTTAAAAGCAAACCTAGATTCCGCATTAGTAACTTGTTCGGCCAAAGGGTCGATCGGAACTTGAGGAGCTTCTCGTTCCACATTCTCTCCCGCATTCCTCCTAGCATATGCCCTTCGAGTGGCCATATCCTGAAAAGCATCAGATATGGATTAGGAGAGAGACCCTATAGAGTTAAACTCTATCGCACGACTTAAGAGTAACGAAAGAAGTGGAGTTTTCTAAACATCTTATAGCCTCTCATTAATAAATATAGCGCGCTTCACACTCATGAATAATACTCTACTCGACATGGCTTATGAGACTTCTTATGACTTTTCTAAACTTTGTGCTCTGAATACAAAGTTAGTCACGATCCAAAGTACACCCTAGAGGTGATATGGCATATAAGACCCCGAGAGGCCCTACACAAGTCACTTAGCATAGATCATACAAGATAAATAGAAAACCAAAAAAGTTCAAGAGTAGCATTTCAATAAAAGAGTTCGACAAAAAGTAGCGGAAGTCTAAACATAAGCCTCAAAGCCATCTATTACGTCGAAGGAGTGTTTGGGACGTAGCTATACATCACATACAATATCCGAAATGAAAAATACATGAAAGTGATAAAAAAATCTCGGTCCTTGGAAAATGAGGACTCACCACTGTTCAAATCTCTAAAAGGGATCACTAGCCATGTGTATGGGATGTAGGAACATAAGACCCTACATTAGTGAAACAATGTAGGAAAAAGTATGAATTAGTACATGAAATGTACCAATTATGATAGAAATTCATAACAGTTATGAAATCATGCTTAAAAAGAGTCTTTACATGACATGCAATGACCAAGATAAATCATAGAATAACATGTTAGAAAACGCAAGTCATAACCATGGTCAATGCAATCTAAATATCTTTAGAACACATTTGAGATAATTTTAGAAAGTAACATTAGCTCATTATTGTGGGAGATTCACCTTCAACCGACATATACCATGTGAGTTATAACATGGAATCCAGTGTCTATCCCACACCGAAAAGATGAACTTCTAGCTTAGGTGGATCCACTAGCTAATGTCTATCTAGACAACCTATGGTGGCACATAGTTATGTGACATTGGTAATCTCCACTTGTCCACTTACCGCTAAGCATAAATTCCACGGAATAGTCATTAATCTTAACTTGTCTTATCATTAAAGGAAATGGGTAATCGCCGCTTGTCTTATCATCCATGAAAGGGCACATCAAGTAGCCAAGCCAAGCTAGATGTCATTAGAATAGCTCATTTAATCTTGATCATCTTAGGTGAGAAAACCTTTCTACCTTATGAATCTTTTATGTGAGAAAATCCTTGCATAATAACAACAACATCAGTGCTTTACTCTAAAAGCAACCTTAAATCATTTTCATCACTTTCATAAATAACATGCATATCTTCATAAATTCATCTTTCATCTTTCAAAAAGTTCATCATATGATCAATTCTAGAAATCATGGATCATGCATGGGTTCATGTGATTCATCTTAAAAACATGTAATAACCTCAATTCGTGCATAAAAATACATAAAACAATCTATTAGATCATAATTGAAAAGATCCTATGAGATTGAATAAAATCCTAATTTCAATTGGAGATTCTAACTTGTAAAATTGGAGAATTAGGAACTCTATGGAGGAAAGGACTCCATAGGTGAATACTATCATACCTTGATGCCAAAATCTCACAAATAAATTGTGAACTCGAAGGCTTGATCTTGGAACTCTAGCCTTATTCTTCAAGCTATAGAGAGAAAAATATTGGGGAAGAACTTGATCAACTTTTGAGATTTTAGGAGAATGAGTTCAATTGGGTAATTTGGGGGAAATTGTTTTTATATATGATCTAGGATAGAAAGGTAAAATGACATAGTTGTGGGTTAGAATAATTAGGAAAAGACCTAAAAGTCCCTCTTAAAATAACTGCCAACTCGACCTAGGTTCATACCCACGGTCCGTAGGTCCACTTACAGACCGTCCTGGTGAGCCGTAGGTCAAGTACTAGGAACTAAAATTTTACCCATTTTTGAAGGATCTCATATACGGTATGCTGGTCTTCCTACGGTCCGTATATTCTATCTATTATTCCCAACTTAGACCTTCCAAATTTTATTAAGTTTGGGCTCACCTACGAGACCTATCTACAACTCATGTATTGAACAACGAACCATTCTGGTGAACCATAAAAAGGTTACTGGAACTTGAAAATTTGAAAAACTTTTACCCGTCCACTTACTGTTCCTACCTACGGCTCGTGAGAGCACCTACGGTTCGTAGGTTGGGACCGTAGACACAAATACCAGCTATGAAAGTTTTACATTTTTCCTTCTTTTCAAATTCAAGATGTTACACAACGACATAATAACAAACTTTAAAGTGCATATATACTATTACAAGAAAAACGGTGAATTAGTTCTTAATGAAATTAGTAAATGTATGTAGTTACAGGACATAAAGTCTATTTACACCTATATGAGTATTTAGATGGTGTAGCTTCAATCAAAGATTTAAAGAGTTCATCTTGTTAATATTCATGAATTTAGATTAGCACACACCCGTAAATGTGCTAAAGCGTAATATTGGATTGTTACACTACTTAATAATATTGTGTGTGTGATACTTTTGATTTTACAAAAGCAGTTGTGGTTCATTAAGATATTTTTTGGTATGCGTTGTATTAGGAGTTATATCACAAACTAGTGGAGGATTGTTGAGATAGTTGTAATATAGTGGGTGTTTCCATATCAATAGTAGCGTACACATGATTTTTTGTATGGGGTATCACCTTTTAAAGTGAAAAATAATACTCCCTCAGTTTAAAAAAGAATGACCTAGTTTGACTTGATACGGAGTTTAAGAAAAAAAGACTTTTTAATCTTGTGGTTCTAAATTAAAGTTATGTCAAATGCACCAAAATGCCCTTTAATCTTGTGGCTTTAAACATGCCACGTGGAAAGTTCAAATTAAAGTGTTACCAAAAAAAGAAAGGAGTCATTTTTTTTTTGAAACAGACTAAAAAGGAAATTGGGTCATTCTTTTTGAAACGGATGAAGTAATAAAATGGAAAAGGGCCTAAAATACCCACAAAGTATTGGAAATAGTACAAAACTATCCTTCATCCACCTATTGGCTCCAAAATACCCTTGACATCCACATTTGAGTCCAAATTTGACTACTTCTTTAACGGATTATAATTTAAATTTTTTTAAAAAAAATTACATACGTAGCGCTCAACCATTGATTATAATTTAATTAATCAATATAATTTATAAACCCACCAATTACCCATCCATTACTAATTAAACCCGCCCCAAATTCGACCCAATTAATAAACTCGCCTCAAATTATAATTGGCTCGCCAAAGTGATTCGGCAACTCGCCGATCGATTCGGTGAGTCTGTCTACAATATATCTTCTGTGATTTTTCTTGAAAAGTTTCTAACTTTCTACGATATTTTGTAGAAATGGATAGAACAAACTTGGACATGCTGCCTCGTAAAAGAGCACAGGGCATTGAAATAAATGAAGGGCCAACCAATCCCCCTAAAAGGGTAAGACAACACCTCCCAAAGGAGGCAAGGGCAAGGGAAAGAGTCCCGTATATGCGTCCTCGAAGCACAACTCCGACAGGGAAAGAGAGTCTGTTGACTCCAGGCTGAACTCTCCGAGCCAGATGATGACCAGCTCCTACAGTCTAGGCGAGCGGAGGTCCGTGCTAGGTCTCACCCAGACTCATCTAGAGCTACATTAGTCATTCCTCCTGTAGCACATACAGTGCCAGCTCCGGCACCGACTGTGATCCTAGTGTCACCAGTGGTTCCTCTTCCCGGCTACTTAACAGATTGAAAGTCGATGGGTTGCGGACAATTCTAGAAGAGAAGCTACTATCCACAGAGGGCCTAGAGGGTAAATACTCCAATGTGAGAGAGATACTCCAGTGCCACAGATTTCATATATTCACCAGGCTCGAGGCCCATATATCCCCACCTGGGTCTGTGAGTTCTACTCTACTTATGGTGATCTGGTTCCTTAGAGGAAGAAGAAGGCCAGTGCCTTCAGACCGGTGAAGTCGGTTATGGTCTGAGGTAAATAATTTGGGTATTGTAGTGATCTCATAAACGTTGTCCTTGAGATAGCCACAGGGTTCGAGCATGACTATGAGGGCCTGGCTACAGCTTAGTCCCTAGATGACCTAAAGGGCTGGCTTGCCCCCCTTATTTCTGATACCAACCAGAGGTGGATTGAGGTGGGAGTCTAGATAGAGAAGAAGGATTTGAATGTAGCTGCATGGTACTGGTTCGAATTCATCAGCAGCTCCATCATGCCTTCACAGAATGAGTCCATTCTCCACCATGCAAAGGCATCCTGTCTAGGGTCGATCATAGCAAAGAAGTGGCTTAACTTGGGATTGATTATTGAGTAAGAGATGGACATGAGGGCCAAACAGTGTCAGACATACCTTCCTTTCTCGGTATTGATCATAGAGTTGTGCTGGCGTGCTGGAGTTGTTCGTGATAAGATGAGAGATATTGAGGTCACTCCCACATCCTCCACAAAAATTCAGCCTATAGAGGCCGAGTATACATAGGAGGAGGCAAACAGGAGGAGAGCAGCTCCGGTGGATACATCTCCGGAGGTGGATGTTGATTCTATACCTGCAGAGGCATCTTTGCCTACTCCGACCTCCGGACCGGGCCTTCAGGTACTTCAACTACCTCCTAGACTCCTGGTACTTCTACTGCATCCTAGCCCACCAAGATCACTCAGGCCATGCTCCTAAAGATGTGACACTTAGCCCATTCTGCAGATGTTAGGGCTACTCGATTGGAGGTTGCATTACCATGGATGATCGAGAGTGCCATCCTAGCCACACTGATACCCTACGAGCATCTATTGACACTCTCACATCGAGAGTTGAGACTTGTGAGAGTAGACAGTTGGAGGCTTCAGAGGTTACGACTTTGAGAGCTGAGGTTGCAGACCTGAGGAATGATGTAGTCTATCTAAAGTCTACAGACTTCACCACTTTATTTGAGGCAGCTGAGATGGAGGATGCTCAAGCTACTTCTGAGATTCCTCCGACTACCATTGGATATGTACAGATGGATGTGGCAGCTGATGCATCAGAGGCGGAGACAGATGAGGAGCAGCTTTGGGAGCGAGATGGTGTTGTGTATAATGATCTCACCGATCTTGAGAATGTGATGTTTGAGACTGTCCGCCAGACCTGCTTGAGAGACACCACCATGGTTGGGTCCAGTGAAGCTGGTACTGCTGATGTAACTCCGGGCACTGATGCCCCGACAGATGGAGAGACTGTGTAGACATGACTTTTCTTTACCTCCCTCTCTGACCTTTTTATTGACTTTTTGGATATTTTATTGCATTTGAAGATAAATTGCTTTTTGTTTGTGGTGGGGTGAGGTATTTTCATACCTACCTCTAGTGATTATTACTCTTGTTTATATGTTGGAATTTGTGCTGTAAATTGTGTTTTGGCACTGTGTAGTTGATGTTTGAGCTTGTGGCTCCTAGTTTTAATTGCAAATGGTTTTTGGACCCTTCTGGAAAATTTTTCCACCTCTTGATTGTGTTTAAATGTGGTTGTTCTTGTGCAAATTTGAGTATCGGTCATGATCAATACCGATGACTTGAATAGTGCTCTCAATCAAACAAAAATGAATGTGCGGCTACGATGAGGCCCAATGAAGTTGAATAGGCAATATGTGAACTTTTTGCATCTCGTTGTGACTAGCCGATTATCGAATTGAGTCTCTTGTGATGAACATTGCACACTAGAGAAAATGTGGAGTCTTGTTTGATATTGGTGTCAATGCCTTGTGTGATGAGCTTACCGTGAACCTTATGTGATGACACCTAGAATTTTTCTCGTTGGTCCGACTGATTAAGTGATGCAAGCTCTTGAAATGATCTTAGGCAACAATTTTGAAGAGTGAAACAATTTGACATCATACCTCTTTTTTGGTCAACCTTGTGAGTGTGTGAACTTTGCTTGAACACCCTTTGAACCTTACCCTTTTCTTGGAAGAAATTTGATGCAATTGTGACCTTTTTTTATCCATTCACCCGTAATCCTCATGATTTGTGGTTTATTTGAATAGCCAACTTAGGCCAAAATACTAAGTTAGGGGTGTGGTGAAAAGAGAAGGTAAATCAAGAAGTTCAAAGAAGTCCCCCTTGACCCATGGTTTGAGAAAGATGGAACCCCTCCATACAAAAAAAGAAAGAAAAGAAGAATGAAAAAGAAAAAGAGAATGAAAATGTTGTGGAATAAAGTTGTGAAAGTTGCAAAACAAATGGGGTGTCCAATATTCCATGGAAAGTGAATAATGGGGTGAATTTTGAGCATGAATAAGAATGATGAAGAAAAGGAAAGAAAGTGTTGTTCATACCACATTTCATGAGGATAGTAGCCACTGAACCTTAATGACCATACCTTTACACTCAGCCCCGTTACAAGCCTTGAAAAGACCTTTTTGATCTTGACTAAGCTGAAACAAATGTTGGTTGGAAAATAAGGGCAAACCTATGGGTGGAGTCATGCATATGTTCATCTTTGTGAGTGTGAGAAATGCATATGATTCCAGAACTATAAATTGTTAAAGAATAGTGCGTGAATATGGAATCATTCTTTGTGTGGGGGCATTTGAATACTTTTGTTGAGCTTGAACTTGCATTTGAAGCAAGTATTGTGAACTTGAGAATTTTTGGTAATGGTGAGTCACAACTTGAACCATTGAGTGCACAATTGATCCTTGCATAAGTAAGTTGAGTCTTTTTGTGTGCATTCATGATGGAGTCTTGTGTAGCACTGTTTGAAACATCCTGTTACAACTACTGAACTTGAGTTTTACTTGAGGACAAGCAAAAGTTTAAGTTGGGGGTGTTGATGAGTCCGAGATTTAGACTCATTTGGTGCTTTATTTATAATGATTTAGTCCCCTCAAATGCTTGTTTTGTGCCAATAGCTGATGTAAAACCCTTGATTTCTGGGTATATAGATTGAGGAACAATGCAAGGACACTAAGTTGCAAAAAGAAACGAAGCAAGATGAAAGAGTGAAGAAAAGGAAGCCTGGTGATCGCCAAGTCTACTTGGCGAGTCGCTGAAGATCTTCTTGACCGCCTAAAGTTCCAGTGTGCCAAGCCCTAAAGGAGAAAATCAAGTCGGTGAGAGAAATGAGTAGTCGGCGGATCGCCGAGTGGTTCCGCGATGCAGTGTAGGATCGCCTAAAGTTACAGACCTTGAGGATGCTGAATGCCAAGACAGAAAGGCAGTGAAATTGGCTAAAGGGCGCATCATCGAGTGGATCGGCGATCCCGACTTACTGCGCCGAATGGCTCTTCGCAGCACATTTTTGGTGACTATAAATACATTTTTGAACATTTAGTTTAAGAATATTTTATTGTCATATTTTCATTACAGATAATTTGAATTTGAACTCTGAGTATTGAGACAAGTTTTCCTTAGCTTTTGGAGAATTGAAGTTTTTCACTTTTGAGAAATTGAAAGTGGGTCTTTGAGATTCTTCGATTTGAACCTTTGTAAAGATGAAATCAATCTTACCTAGTTGATGGAAACTCAATTTGGTAACGATTTTTATCTTTTTATGATGTTTAGCTAAAACCCCAATTCTTGGGGTGTGAGTATGTGATTATGGGCTGATTTAGTTTATGGGTATTGCTAATTGTTAGTCTGAATGCTCTTTAAAAGTGATTTCAATCATTAATTATGATTTAATTTAAGAATTGCAATTGCAAATGCAGTTCTACCTTTGTGTTATGGGCTTGCTCGAGAGAGAGGTTTTAAAACCAAGATTATTGATTGTTGGCCTATGGGTATTGGGTTTTCATGGGTTCAGCTCGAGAGAGTCAATCCTAAACCCTTTTCCACACATTCAGCTCGAGAGAGTGAATGGACTAAGGCGTAGGATGTTCTTATTTTGCATGCTTTTCGATGTTCGAGAGAAATTGACTTGATTCAGGGTAAATTGTTCGAGATAAAGTTTACCTCCTCTATAGTCTAGCTTAATCACTAATATCTAGCTATTTTCTAATAGTTGCAATTACCCGTTTGTCTACATTAGCTTATAATCGAATCACATCCCAAGAACCAGTCTCATTATTGTTATTTCGTATTGTTTGCTGCTGTTGTAGTTGATAATTAAAACCAAAAGCCCCTTATTTGACATTCGTGTCACCCCCTGTTTGAATTATGTTTTTATTCGATAATGTCTATTCCTATGACTGATTTGACCATGCTCGCACTTTACTATTAAATCTTAAACATGAACCGCTCCCTGTGGGATTCGACCCCAACTCATATAGTTGGGTTATATACTGATTAACGATCGTTGACGCTTAGAATTGGATGATGTGTCTTTGAAACGTCATTAATCAATTATGCATTAAGTTTCATAAGTTGTTCTTAATTAATTTTGTTGGTGAGAATGAAGGTGATTGAAAAAATAAAGCTATAAAATGGGTGAATGGAAAACTTCAAATATATCAAAATAAGAACAAAAAATGTTTCAAAATGGCAACTTATAGCTTCGAACTATGACATTGACTGTGGAACTTACTCGCCCTAACAAACTAAATTAAGTGCATTCTTGTCTTAAAAGGGTGTCACTTTACAGATTATATCCCCTATTTCTTTCATATATATATATATATATATATATATAATTTCCAACAAAGTAGTGTCACGTGACACTCTTGGGCCTTTGTATATCCGTCCAAGTCGGTGCAGATATATTTCTCATAATTTATTTTGAACAATTTGTTTAGTTAAATTTTGAATCTAGTATTTAAATTTTAATTACACAAAAAGTTTTCTGTTTAAAAAAGGTAAACAAAAGTTTGTCTGTTCAGAAAGGGGATAAAAGGCTTTGTTTGTTTAGACACGGAGCTAAACATGGAGTAACTAAAGATTGTGTATGTTCAGAAAAAGAGTGACTCTTCATGACCAATCTCCATATGAAATTCTATAAATACGAAGCATTCCTAGAAATTCATTCTCGATTCTACGAGAATTTTTATGAAAGTCTTTGCCGGAAGTTTGATTTTTCCGACGAATTCAATTGTATATATATTTTAGGGTTTGTTGTATCCTGATAGAGAATTATTTGTCATTCCTTAAAAAATATATGAGCAATAATTCTTGAAAGATAGTGATCTTTTACGGCACAGAGCTTTAATTTCTCTGATGATTTTCTTCTAACAACTAGTAGATTTTTTTTATTCCAGCCACCGCCGGAATTTTCGCACTTTCATTTCTATTCTTGAAAGTTGATTTATGTTCATGATCTTTGTTGTCTTCATCAAAAAGATATATGTCTATATCTATTATATTTTCATTGGCCAACATTTTTTATTTTAAGTTCACTTTTGGAGAGGATAGCTCATCCTTTTGATTTTTTTTTTTTGTGTTAGTATTAAGTCCCTATTAAGTATGGGGTGATAGAATGTGTAATTTATATAAGTGTTTAATCAAATTAGCCCATTATAAATGAGTTGGATATCCAACTTATTTAAGATAGGTAAATATGAATAAAATTTATATCACTCATTTAAAAGTAAATAATTAAATAGGTAAAATAGATAAAAAAAAATGCCTATTCATAAAATAAAGAAAAAGCGATATTAGTATTTTTTTTTTTGAGATATAGGTGGTTGGAGTAGCAGGTGGGGGTGGGTGGGGTAAGCAAAAAAATTATTTTTTTTTCTGAAAAACAATTTTTTTTTAAGGGGCTAGAAGGAGGGAGGAGGATTCGTCGGAAGTGGGGTGATAAAAGAACTTTGTTTTTACGTCATGTTGAATATTTTATCCAATTTTATTTAATTTATTTTTAATCAACTTATATTCAACTTGATTAGCTTGTTTGCCACTCCTAATATGAAGTGGTCTCAAGGGAATTGATTGGGGTGTGAGGAAGGTGGAAGAGATAAACAAATAAAAAGCTGAGAGGTGTACATTTGGGAAGAAGAAGTGTGATTTGGGAGAGTGTTTTTGCAATATTTTAAAATAGCTTGTGATTTAATAATTATACTAAGAATGCTTACTTAATTATGTAGTTTTTTCTTTGATATAAGAGATACGGATCTCTTTAACTAAAAGTAATAATTATTTTTTTTTTAAAAAAATCCACGCTAAGGAGGGGACTCGTGAGGAGAAATTAGAAATTTTCTGAGAATATTAGTTACATGTATTTAGTGTTATATATTCTTTGTCCGGCTGAAACTATTTTATTATTTTATTAGGGAAAGAATATTAATTTTTTTTATGAATTTGTTCCGAAAAGTCAGTTACACGCTCAAACTATTGTAGCGATCTATTACAGACCTAATCTTGTTGAAAGTGATATTAATATCCCTTAAAGGTGATATGGTAGAGAAAGTGTCTTCTTCTTCTTTAAGGCGTGAAAAGAAAAATAAATTATGTTAAAATGACAAATTTAAACACGACACCTTTTTATTGGTCATTAATAATTAAGCATTATAATTTTTAAAATATTAATTATTTCAATTTTCTTTCTTTTATATCTTTTAATTGGTGGCTGCCATTTTCTTTAAAACTTTTAATCTTTTTCTTCTTCTGAGTTCTTCTTCTTCAACAATTCATTGTCATTTGTCACCAATCACCATTGATTATATTTTCACTTTATCCCCATGAAAGCATATTAACACTCTACTCTTAAAATGGAACTCTAAAAAGAAATAAAAAGTAGTGAATAATTAAGATGATGACTTTTGTTGAAAAGTTAATAATTTTTCAAGGCGGAATGACCTTGGAGGTCTTTGTACTTGGCTCTATTTTTAAGTTGAATTCTTATCAGTGCCGTACCACAACCACATTGGACACACTTCGTCGAAAAATTACGTTGTATATATATATATGTCAAATTCTACATTTAAAGGATATAAATATAAAGTTGGACACTCTTGAAAAAAGTTATGCCTTTTGGTGCAGTGGTAATGGATGTCCATTTTGAATGAAGGCGTTTCGGGTTCGAATCTCAAATATCACAATATTTTTTATGTTTTATTTTGACAGTCACACACCATTATTCTTGGACACCCTTAATAAAAAAATTTGCTCCGCCACTGATTCTTATGCATGCGATTTTGCCAATTGAACTCTTAAACTCCCTAACAATATTAATTGAAGTATTTTGTTATGATAATTTAGGTATATAACTGACTTTCCGAGACACGCTCCGAGGAAATTACACTTCAAGAAAGATGATCGTTTGAAGATCATTATATATGCAAAATTAGTCATATTGATAATACATCCACCCAATGGGACAATGCTTGGTGGGACCTTTCAAAACTATATGGTTTCAAGTCAATATCTTAATTCCAAAAATATTAATGAGGACATACAAATACATTGATCCAAATGAATGTATTGTGATTGGAACAAAGTGCCCTCTACAATAAGAAAGTGATTTCCTAAAAAGTCTTTTAATTAAATCAAGAAAGTGATTTCCTAAGAAGTTTTCTAATAAAATCAAGATTGTGTGCGTCTATTTTTTTTAAATGAAAACACAGGCTGCTTTCAGAATTAATGCACAAGTTGGACAATGCATCTGCCATAGTCATATCTGCCTAGTACACCCACCTAACCATCACTTAAATCCTTTTAATTTTTGTCCTCTTACAATGTGAACATCTACTGCCTTTGGCTTTACTAATTTGGATCCTTTAATTAATATGGGGTCCATATAATTGTTGCCCTTTTACAACTTGACTTCCAAAAATCGAAAAATATGGATTAGTATCAATTGTTATTAATTCCCATTACTTAAAATTTCATGTAATTCGGTCCCATTAATGAATAAGTTTAGTTTAACTTTATATATGTTGAATAATTTGGTTGTGTAATGCTAAAAGAGCAATTGAGAGAAGTACAGACCAGTGCTTTAAAAAGCAAGGGGTGAGGCGAGACATTTTGTATCGTATTTCGAAACACGGGCGTAAATTCTATGAATTTACAAAACGTATATCTCATGTATCCTTAATTTTATAATTTTATTATTAAAAAAATTAATAAAAATTAAAATTTCAATAATTTAAATAAATCACCAATAATATAGAAAAAATTTATAATTATTATTTGAGAAAAGTAACAATATAAAAATGATAATAACCAAGATAATCTTTAAAATAAAGTCATCATTCATCTGCACTTATACTAGTCATTCGCATCCTCAATTAATATTTACAATATTTATTGCTTATATATATTTTAATGAATGAAAGGATAAAAAGTGTAAGAGTAATGACAAAGTTGGATATAAAGTTAGGATATAGAAAAGATGATGTGACACCTCTCTAACCTCCGTTGACATTTATCTTTTTTCTCGTTTTTTAAAACATTTTCTCTATTTTTTTATATTCTATATATATAAAAAGAACTCAACAATCACTCAAGCATTTAATTCTCTAAATTTTGTTTAACACTCCCTCTGTCCCTAATTACTTGTCTATTAATGACAAATCTCTCTCTCTATATATATAAAATTTTGGATATAAAAAAGGTGAGATGGCGTCTCTTTATGGCCTCACATTTATCTTTTTTCTCCTTTTTGAAAATATTTTTCTTATTTTTTTATATTCTATATATAAAAAAAGAACTTAACAATCACTCATGCATTTAATTATCTTAATTTTGTTTAGTACTCCCTCTATCCCTAGTTACTTGTTTATATTTCCTTTTCTAATTGTCCCTTATTACTTGTTCATTTTGACAAATCAAAAAAGGACAATTTTTTTTTACCTATTATATCCTCAATTAATTACTTTGAAAAATATAGAAATTTTTGAAAATCTTAAATTTTTAATTCATCCACTTCATAATTAATAGGGGTAAAATAGTAAATTTACTATGTCAATTATTATTTCTTAATAAATATGCTAATTTAAAAGTAAATAAGTAATTCAGGACAGAGGAGTATTTAGTTTTGTTTAGTATCTCATGTCGTAATGAAGAAGAAACCAACCGACACTTAAATGGTGTAATAATGAGAAAATAATTTAATGCTACGTGTGTTGATGTTAAGAGTAGTCAAAAGGTTACCTTGGGCTTAATTACATGTGCGACGTGGTTAAAGATTTTGTTTCTAATTGAATATGGCTAATTATATATTTTTAGGGAATATGTCTTTTAATTTAGAAAAAAAACCCAAAAAAACCCATAAATAAGTTACCTACTAATTTCCAATTTAATCCACCATAAATAAGTTAATAATGGAGAACTTAGTGTGTATGATAATGGAGAACTTAAAAGACATTTCAAGAGTTATATAATGTATGAGAAAACTTTGATTTGAATATTTTACTCCAAAATATCATTATACAAACTATCATTTATGAAACTGGCATCCACATGAGAAGAAGAGTGACAGTCTATCCATCATACAAATTTCATGCCCTTCTTTGGAAGTTTCCCACTCACGAACACAAGCTTGAAATTCATAATAGCCACATTTTATTTTATTTTGTAGTTCAAAGTTTTTTCATGAACATGTGACATATGATATGGAAAAGTTATTTGAGCTATGAAATTTAATGATATTATATGGTCTTCCACTTTATATGTACCTGTATAAGTTCATATCAATTGAAATCTTAATCGGTCTATTAAACACTTTTTTTTCATATGTAATTTACTTGACAAATGTTGAATCTCGCGTGATATAACTAATTTTATTTAGTGTATTATTTTTGTTGGTATTTTCATTTTTTTTCGTGAAAAAGTTTGAAGTAGATATTTGTAGAAGAGACATTTGATGGATGACAATGGGTTATTGAAGATTTCAAACTTCGGTCAATCCGCACAAGTCAAATGGAGTTTCAATAAGGTATGACATTTAAATTACAATTCAATTTACTATCCGAGATGGTTCATTTGAAATTATAGGTTCTTGCACCTATTTAATGTTTTTCTTATATACAGAGATCTTTGTCATGATCTAGGGGCACCCCCTAGATGTAACATGGCGTACAAGACCTCGAGAGGCCACATACAAGCCACTTAGCTTTCATAGTCAAGATAATAGAAATAGACGAGATTTAAAACATTTTCAACAGAATCAAAATATATCATTTCAAAGCGAAAGTCTAATACACTTGTCTTAAAAACCATCGAATACAATAGAATCTAGGGACACATCCCGTATATCAATGTTCATAACTAAAATGAAAAGAACATAACAAAAGTAGTGACCAAATTCTCAAATGCTATGAGGACTCACCAATCTTCAATCTTGCCTCTACTATAGATCCTAGCCACAGGGATGAGAATCAGGAACACTGGACTCTACATTTGGATAAGAAATGTAGGCAAGAGTATGCTCTAGGACAAGAATGTACTAAATATGATAGCTTGCATAAACATAACATAAACATAAGCATTAGACAACATAAGTCATAAAGCATAATCAATGCACAGTTAGATCATCATAAAATGTTTGGGGGTACTTCTTGAAGTAACCTCAATACATCCTTAGTCAAGACTTGGGTAACTGCCTCTAGTCTTACATATCATGGAAGGCATATTGAAGAAACAATCCAAGCTCATTATTCATCATAACATATTTTATCTTAACTTTAAAAGACATGGGGAATCGCCTCTTACCTAACTATAAAGGCTCACGGGTACTCGCCTCTTTCCTTAATATAAAGGATTAAGGGTAGTCACCTATTGCCTTCTTACTATGGGATCATGGGTAGTCGCCTCTAGTCCCCTTGCTTAGGATCATGTATAGTCGCCCCTTGTCTTTCTTACATTATAGCAACGTGGGTAGTCGCCTTTCTTTAAACTTCAAGGTATAAGGGTAATCGTCTCTTATTCTATCCTAATGAATTGGTCACTGGAATTGTACAAGTATGTCATTTAGATGTTTATGTATCATTAGATCTAGGGGCTAAACTTTCTTCTGTAACTCCTTATATAGGAGTAAACTTTGGTGTTAGTCCAAAAAATCTCTGGAAACCTTTCTCAGTCACTACACCAGTTGGTGACCAGTTATAGCTAGATGGGTATACAAAAATTGCCTTGCCACAATTTCCCATAATGTCACCTCAGTAGACCTTATAGAGTTAGAAATGGTTGATTTTGATATCCTTCTAGGCATGTAATTGTTACATTCCTGTTATGGCTCAGTCGATTCTAGAACTAGGATCGTTCGGTTTCAGTTTCCAAACGAGCCAGACTTAGATGGGAAGGGTAGTAACTCAGTGCCTGTAGGTTGATTTATCTCTTACCTTAAGGCTAGGAAAATAATTTCTAAAGGGTATATCTATCTTCTTACTAGAGTTAAGGATTCAAACTTTGAAACCCCAACTCTTGAGTCAGTCTCAGTGTCACGATCCGGGAGTACCCCCTAGTCGTAACCGGCGTACTCGACCTCGAAGAGGTCTAATACAAGCCTCTTGGCATTCATTCATCGCATAGACACTAAAACCATAAGGAATTTAAAACTTTCTTTACCAAGAAAACATTGCATAAAAAAAAATAGCAA
>JAJOOO010010957.1:0-48571 GCA_029582685.1 Solanum piurae
TTTCATATAATTATTATGCACATTTTTCATACCTATTTCATGACATAAGTCGTCACTTTTTCACAGCAGAATCATGCCACTATAATACCAAAATAATACCACTTTTAACTATTAATTGTCATTTATTAGACAAATAGTATACGAAATTCATTCAAATATAATTCTAAAATTGTACCAACATGGTATAACCAATATACCAAATTCAAATAAATTTTATGTAATTTTTTAACCAGAAACATACAAAAAAAATGAATGTTCAAACAAAAATCTATACCAATTTCAAACAAATTTTATGTAATTTCAAAAGTGAATATTCATACCAAAAACCATAATTAAAACTATTATTCAAAAACAAAATCTGATTATTTTTTTTTCCAGAATCATTGTTCATAATTTTTTTGAACGTTTGGTTTGTAGTACAATACAAATAAAAAATCGCAAAGAACACTAACCTGAAGGATCCCATCTACCACCATGTTTTATTAATACTAATAAGAAGCCGTCCAGAAAATAAAGATTATTGAATAAAAACGAATATGAATTCGATGAGAGTGACAAGATTTCTGGAAAAAAATTGAAGAGAGAGAAACGTGGAAGAAAATGGATGAAATCAGAATTTTTAATTAATTTTAAAAAATTAGAGTGAAATAAGGAAACTAAATATTCTTAATTAGTTTGAATTTCCTTAATTTATGCTAATTAGTAATTATCTTCAATCAATTCAAATTTAATTAACACACTTATTTTCGTTTTTTTACCCTTTTTTTTCCAGGAATGAATTATTTTATTTTTTTCAAAACAATTTTTTACAATTATTTAAAAAAGCTTCTTTTTTTAAGAAACTGTTACAACCTGAAATTTTTTATTGTTACAGCTTAAAAGTTTAATTCTACTGCTATAACTTGAAAATATTAGTCTAATATATGTCATATATGAAATTTTCACATAAAAGAATGACTAAATTGTAATAGCGAAATAACCGAATGAATTGCAATTCTAGACAATAAACTTAACAACTTAGCCAAATTGAGTTAATTAGGTGATTCGGCTAAAAACTAAATAGGAAGAATTAATATAGATTAATTAATGAACTTTTTAATGAAATAAAATAATTAACTCGATTATAAACTAATTAACTTAAAACTATAGCCATAACTTAAATAACGTAAATTAATAAAATGCACTTTTCAAATCAACCAAAATAAGATAAAATAACGTAAAATAAGAATAATTAAAGTAATAAACTAAATAAATTTTAAGTATACCTTAAACCAAATTAATTTAATTGAATATTTAATTAAAACAAACTCTTTTTAAGACGATTTTTGAATATTCATAAAATATGGTAATTATATACATAATTATCTAAAACATATATATTACTTAAAAATTATAAAAATGGTAAAATTTAATTTAAAGTAGCTTAAAAAAATAATATTTTGAACTTCATAAGAACTAATTATTTCAAATAGTTTGAAATTCAAGAAGCTCGATGATTAATTCATATCGTGGAGGGTCGAAATTGGGTGTCAACATATAGGATTAACTAATCTACGCAGTCACTTTCTAGGAAGGGTTCTGTTTTCATTAGTTCTCGTATGTAAATCTAATATATGTGTTGTCCAATAAAACTTGATTCTAACTCTCGAATCAAATCGACGGTAACATCCTCCAACGTTGGCAATGATGCTAGAAACTCTTGTGCTTCTAATTCATCGTCACTAGTTCCAATTGTTGAATTAATAAAAGCTTCTTGTTTGGAACTTAACTTTGGCAAATTATAATTTCTCATCTCGGCGTTGACCCCATCTCTAAATAAAACTAATGTCTCCAAGCTTTCTTCTGCCAATGAATGGCTATGATCTCCAATTTAAAATCTTGTCGCACTAAAAGCAGCCGCTGAAGAAACTGATGAAACTTGAATAGTTAGAACATCACGAATTATTTTGCTAAGAATTGAAAATGCATTGTCACGTCTCCTCCACCAGGCTCATACTTCTATGTTGTCATGTTCGTTGGTAACTGTTTCTAAAAACTGATTAAGATATTCTTCAAAATCATCACGATTAGTAGAATTAAGTCCAAAAAAACCTCACATAAAATTATCAATTTCATCATTATCGTTAGCATTAGAAGTTTGACCAACTTCTCCTTCATTAATTTTCATAGTTCTATATTTATCATACAAAATTTTGACTTGAACATTTATGGTAAACTTACAAAAATCACAACTTGAAACT
Organism: Solanum piurae; assembly: GCA_029582685.1. Classification (NCBI taxonomy): domain Eukaryota; kingdom Viridiplantae; phylum Streptophyta; class Magnoliopsida; order Solanales; family Solanaceae; genus Solanum; species Solanum piurae. The sequence continues at coordinate 2,241 of JAJOOO010010957.1, forward strand.
TCTTCCGCTGAAATTTCTAAATTATCATAAAAAGTTTGAACAAGTCCTTGTACACCTCGTAATTTATATTCACGATTAAGTAAAGTTGCAGTTAAATAAATTTGAGGAATAGGAAAAAAATATTTCTTAAGTTTTTCAATCAACCTTCAATTGACGATCTAAATTTTTTAATTTTTTTGTATTTAGCAAATTGAATTGAAATAGCACAAATATTTACTAAGACTGATGAAATAGTAAAATAATAAATTCCAAAAAACATGATTGTAGCCTTATAAAAAAGTTTTAGATAATCCAATAGTTCTTTAGTTTCTTCCCAATCTTCTTCACAAATTCTTTCTAGTGGGTCAGAATTGTGGACATTAAAAATCATTTGCAAGGGTCCTTTATATTCATAAACAACTGAAAGCATTTCATAAAAAGAATTCCACCTAGTTTTAATATGTTTTGAAACTTTTTGTGGTGTAATATCGCATAGTACACAACCCTCGTTGAATTTCCTAATTCTAGCAGGTCTATGAGCATAAAAAATTCATAAAACATCATATTCTATTTTCATACAACCACAATCAAATAATGAAATATCATCTTGTACAACTAAATTTAATATATGTGCAGCACATCTAATATGAAAAGCATTAGTATCAATTGGACACAGTCTAGTTTTTAACATAGTAGCATTGGTATTATTAGATGCATTATATAATGAGACACTCATCACTTTATCACAAAGTATATAAAACTCTAAAATATCTAAAACAGTTGAAGCTATATAAGCACCGGGTTTTTTCTCTACACATTCTTTATAACTTAAAATTCTTTTTTTGCAAATTTCAGTTATGATCAATCCAATGTATTGTAACAGTTAAATAATCATGTCCATTAACACTACGACTCATGTCAGAAGTTATGGATACTCTACAATCTAATATGCTAAATAAACAACGAAGATATTGACAATGTTTACCTTGATAAAGAAAAACATCATATTTAATTGTATTTCTTGAAACACCTTTAAAAGAAGGATTATAAGTTTGTTGAATATATTTAAAAATATAAAATCAGAAGAAAAACCAAAAGGCAAACCACAAACAGAAACCATCTTAGCTAAATTTTCGCGATCTCTTTCTTTATTATATTTACGTTGTGTAATTGGACCACCGAGGCTAGAAGGATCCAATGTTCCTTGAACCATGTTATAAGCCTCTACTAATTGATTAACATTATAATTAATATCAACAGTATATATTTGAATTTTCCTTTTTCTTTATCAGCTAAAGCTTTGGCGGCCTTATATTCAATCGGTCTACAAGATAGCAAATGTCTATTTAAACGCCCCCCCTCCCCCCCGGGTCCCACCTTGACCTCCATTGTGTCTATGTATAAAGTGTTGTTTACACTTATTACAAATAGCAAAAGAGTTTTCAGTATCTAAAATCATAAACTGCCATACAACAGAAATTTTATGGCGTTGATACATCACTTTTCCCCTTGTAGGAGGTAAAGGGGGGGGGGCATTGACTATTTTGCTCAGTTGGAGTTAGAGTTTTAGTTGGAGCTTCCGTCGCCAGACTGGTAGGTGTTTCACCCAATTCATCTTATTCCAAATCAACTTCTACTTCTTCACCTAAATTTTCATCACAATTAGTATTACCATAACGTCGTTCTAAAATTTCATGATCAATTTCAACATTTTAATCTATATTAAAACGAGGAGTAAAAGAAGTATCATCAACATAAGTAGAATCATTTGTATTAAATCTAACTCTAGGCATTGATTTAGAAGAAGAACCACATTTACTTTTATTTTTTTTCCTTACTACCTTTTTAAAAAATATATATATATTAGAAATAGTGGTGTTACTTTTTTCTTATCGGTATTTTTTTTTATTAGAACTCATATTTAATAAAATGTGAAGTGTAATATAAAAATAATAATAACACAAAAATAATTGCGAAAAATTTAATAAATAAAGAAATGAAACGAATGTACCAAATATTTGCGTAAATAGCAGGCAGTTATAAGTAGAGTTGTCAAAATGGGTTGGTCCAACTCAATCCTAACAGGCTAGAGAGCTAAATGGGTTGGGAAGGGCTGGCCCTTTTAACTAAAGGGCCGATAAAATAGCTGCCCAACCCAGCCCTAAGCGGGCCGCGGGTTGAGACGGGTTAGCCCTTCAACCAAAAAACGGACAACATTTTCCTCTTAGAAAGGATACTAACGTTGATGTCTGATAGACACGACATCAATACATACATAAATTCATTCATGAATTACATATACTTCAGTGAATATTTACAAAACAAATACATAATAGCCAAGATACAACATTCATAAGATTCATTCGAGCAAAAAAATATTACATGATCATTATTTTCATAAACAAGACAGTAAAGGAGAAGTGAAAAATTAGGCATAAAAATAAAAGTAAAAGAGGTCAAAGATTCATAGTTATAATGGAGTAATGAACTTGGGTTAATAAGAAAATTTAGTGGGATAATGACCCTAAAATGTAAAAGATATGTAAAAAATATAGTCTTGATTTTATGTTGATATTTTAAAAATATTTATTGACAAAATCTTAACAAGGAAAACACTACTTAAAATATATATGATAAATATTTTTAAAATTAACAGCCCGCGGGCTGGCCTCTGAGGCTTGCGGGTTGGGCCTACGAGGCCAGCGGGCCAAATGAGGCTGGGCTAAAAAGCCTCGTTCCTAAATGGGCTAAAAAAATTGAGCCCAACCCCATTTAATTCAAGGGTTGGGTTGGGCCGGCCTAGCGGGCCAAGCCCATTTTGACGGCTCTAGTTATAAGTAATTCTTGAAGCTTCATCAAGAATATTATTGTAATTTGTAACTTGGAACTTGAATACTTGATAGCAATAATATAAAATATAAAATATAAATATTATGATATTAATTGAAATATAAATATTATGATGTAAATTGAGAATTTAGAATTGAGAATTAAGTGGAATCAAGATTCAAGAATGAGATAATATAGAATATAGATGAGAGAGTAGATTATTTTGTGAGAAATAGTGAAGGATAAAAGGGTATTTATAATATAAAAAATAGACTAAAGTATATTTTATGTAACTTTAGGGTTAAAATAAAAGTTTAAAGAGTAGGGGGTGGTAGGGGGTGTTTGGGAGGTGTAAAAGAAGTCAAAAAATCTGATATAGTTGTTAGGGGCCCACTAGTCGTTGCCCCCAACGGTCCCCAATGGTTAAATTTTTAAAAATTAAAAAAACAAAAAACAAAAAATTATCCCGCGAGATTGGTCGATTCAGCGGGGACGGACCGGGTCGGGTTCTACAGGGACAAAACCTTGAACCGTCCCCTCCCCGGTCCCCTAACCCCCTATCCCCCCCAACCCAGTTCACTACACGGGACCAGGCCGGGACCGGCGAGACGGGTCTCGAGCCGGTACCGAGTCGGGCCTTCTCGGTTCCCCTGCCAGACCTACTAATGACTATGTCTAATGAAGCCTCTAAACAACTTAAATGAATGAGCCTATTAAAACAAGACCCCGAACTTCCGGAAAACTAACATAATTAAACTAGGTTAAAATTTGTTGAATCATACCTAAAGTTCTCTAAATGCAAGGAGGACTCACCACAAGCAGAGACCGAAAGAACTTAATGGAACATCTGCTCGTAAACCTGAATCTGAGCACTGGTGAGTCCATTAAACATATTCGAAGCTAAGCATAGGGTTTCAGGAAGTCTAAAGCAAGTCATCCATTGATGGTTCTTGTCTTCATTAAAGATATGCAGAGATTCAGTGGGAAATCAGTTCATTGAATCTACCCAAGCTTCTCTTGGGGGGTAGAAATTAAAGTTAATGCAAGAAAGGCTACCAACAAAACACAGATGAGTCCATCCAAAGTCAATAGATGACTCATGTCCATGATTAAGAAGGTGATTGATGAACAACAGAGAGTAGAGTAGCAGGCGTACAAAAAATAATGAGATGGGATTTGGAATTTGGAAAGACTAATGGGGCAAGTTGTTGGAGCCCAGTACACTAGACCCTAAGAAGATCTTCCAAGATATATAAATCCAAATTTGAAGCAGGTGTATGCAATTACCACCCGATGTGATAAGATTTTATTGATACAACATTACTTTATGAAATAAAGTGGTGAAACCACTTGAGGAGCAGAGTATTGAGGTAAAACCAGAATAAAAGATTGTGAAGCAGCCTACACTGGTAGTTGCTAAACCACCTCTGACACTCCACAAAGGATAATCAAGTTAAATGAAGAGGAGGCCTCGTTCAACAAATTCAATGATATACTAGAGCAAGTAAACATTAACCTTTCTCTTGTTGATATGTTACAGGACATTCCCTGCAAAGTATTAGAAAAATGTAGTTACCAACAAGAGAAGATTGGAAAAGAATACTATAGTAGCAATCACTGAATAATGTTCATCGCAAATCAAAAACAGATTGTCAACCAGGGTAAAAAAAATCAAAGAAGTTTCTTGCTTGACATTTCCATTAAGCTGCAATTGATGGTAACTACTTTGTGTGATTTGGGAGTTGGCACAAATTTGATGTTTTTATCACTATACAAGAAAATGGGATTGGGAAGTCCCCAACCTACCATTTTTGTGTTGTAGCTAGCAGATAGGTCGCTTGCAAGGCCAGAATATATAGTGGTAGATGTGATAGTACAATTGATCTTTCTATAGACTTGACGATTCTTGATTTTGAGCCTGATCCTAAGGTCTCATTTATTTTTGGACACCTATTTCAACCCCGTTCTCCTAAATTCTAAAAAAACACAACCAAATTCACTCCCCAAATCCTCTCAAGAGTAAGGGAGAAGGAGAAGAGCTAGGGTTCATCCAAGTTTTCAATCCTTCATTATTTTTGGGCTTCTAGCATCTGTGTGTATTCACCCATGGAGTCTTTTCCTCCATGGGGTCTCCAAGGATTTCAATTTCTCAATTCAATTTCTAATTGATCAAATTAGGGTTTCAATTCAATAAATGTGGGATTCATCCAATTATGAGTGATTATTGTTGATAAGTCTTCTAATGCATTATTTGATGTTAATCTATGATATTTAGTTGAAATTGCATTTACTCATGCCTTAATGATGCTTTTCAACCATGATCCTATGATGAACCCATGAACTATGAATTATCAATTTTGAAGATATGCATGTTTTTATGAAATGGTTATAAATGATTTGGAGATGCTTTGAAAGGAAAGTATAAATGTTATTATGAAAGAATTTCTCAATTACTATGATGATCATGATAGTGAAAGGTATTTCTCACAAATGAATTCACATTGGTGAAAGGTTTTCTCATCCATGTTGAATTATGTTTAAGAAGTTATTCTAGGTTTTGATCTCAAAAGTGTAGATTGATATTAATCATTGTCATTCCTATGTTAAAATGATATTTGACTTATCTATTTTGTTGGGATTTAGACTTGGCACCGAAAGGATTGTCTTAGAGCTAGTGAATCCACTTTAGCAAATGATGATATGTACGGATTCTATCTTGGCAAGTAGATTCTCCTTCTTTCGGTATGAAGGATATACCGAATTCCATGATAAGCTCTCATGGTCTTATTATCAGTTAAAGTTAATATCCCACAAAATGATTATATTTTCTTCAAAGCTTTTCTTATGTCCTTTATGTTAATGTACTTGACCATGTTTTCATGATTTTCATGTCATCTCTTCTTTAAAGCTTTCGAATGTTTCAATATGATCATAGCCTACTCATTTTAAGTTATTTATGCTATCATGCCTATGTTTGTGCATATTGCCTCATACTTAGTACATTTCATGTACTAATACATACTTGTGTCTACATTGTTTCACTAATGTAGGGTCTGACGCTCCTGCCTCCCATACTCATGGCAAGTTGAGTCTTCATGCTTCGAGGACCAACTCTTTTATTGTTTTTCAATATTTCAGTTTCAGACTTTGTATGTGATGTATGGGTTACGTCCCAATCACTTTCCTTATGATGTATTAGATGGCTTTGAGACTTACGTTAGACTTCTGCTTTTGTCAAACTCTTTTGATGTATAAAATGCTATCTTTTTAAGTCTTTACTTCTATTATCTTGTATGATGCATGTTAAGTGGTTTGTGTGGGGCCTCTTAGGGTCCTATACGTCATGTTACGTCTAGGGTCTACTTTAGGTCGTGACAATGACAAAATTAAAGTGTTTGATGCAGATTGTATCCATAGTAAAGGTGATGGACGAACATCCTAATATACCACCACTCACATTACAAGAAAAAATTGACAGAGATCTCATAGGTAAAGTTCTATATTGTAATTCTTAGGAGAGCAATCCTCTCCAACGCTAGAGAAATTTTATGAGCGTCACTGTGAATCATATGAGTGCATTAATGACTGACAAAGAATTGAAGCTGAAAATGTATGTACACTCCCTTATAGGTGAATCTTGGTACCAAGGGTTACCACAGACTAAAGTCATTACTTAGCCAAAGCTCATGAACAAATACATTTATGAGAGAAGTCTAGTAGCAGGACGGATGCAAACTGTCAACGAAATATTAAATTTCAGACTGTTTTAGCTTCTATTGGAGGCCTGGCTAAGGCTTAAGAAGCTATTGATACCTATCGATCATGGACTTTATGAAAATATGATACAGGAGTCATTTCATAAATCCCTTGATCTGGTGAACCAATATTTAGCAACAGCTATAGCAGATGAAAACTTGAACGAACAGACAATAGAAGAAGTCACCAAGGTTATGAACGATGTGGCAAGACATGGTCATGATTGGGTTTTCAAGTTTAGAGAAGTAGTGGGAAGGATCATGAAAAATAAAAATAGACCAACTTACGGCCTATTATGTTGGACCTTGTACTTGTTTTATGCATCTATATATTTGGCCAACTTTGGCCTTTATGGAAAAACAATGGATAGCGGAAAAATACCAAAATATGAAGTTCGATTCACATCCGATTGTGAAAACTCTGGATAAGATGTGGGAGTTATTCTACCTAATGAATATGAGAGGTGAGAGTTGTGAGAATTTATTTCTATAGTAGTGAACATCTACACTAATTAATTTCAAAAAAGATAGCTCTTTATAGCCCTTGTACATGTCATATGGATGAATTTTATGGACAAATTATGCTCTCACACAGCTATTGGTAATTATTTCAAATAATAATTCAAATAGAATTTGCGAAAGAACTAGTTAAGATGTTCTGTTGACCATTATCTCAAGTTAAAAATAAAAAAGATAGGTGTATGAATTAGAGTAATTCTAATCTACATTCAAATTCTCACTTCACAGGATCAGAGTACTGGGTATGTTTGGTATTAAGAAGGTATTTTCTTGACAAACAAGTAAACTTTCAACCTAGTTTTTAGTGTTTGATAAGTAAGCAAAAGAATTTATCCCAAAAACGTGTATTCTAGCAAGACATTATGGGGTTGGGATAGAGTGGGGAGTGGAGGTTAGGGATGGCAGGGGATAAGGATTGGAGGCACTGAGTGGGTAGACAGCAGAGAATGAGCTTGGAATGTTACTATCACTTGTGAAACTTATTTTCCCTATTTAATAGTAGAAAAATCATTTTCCTAATTTTTAAGAAACTTATTTTTCTAGAGAAAATGTTTTCCAAATATTTAGACAACCAAACATGAGAGAAAAATATATATTTTCCTCCTTGCCACCCAGACCGTAGAGTCAGAAGATTTCACAAACCCAGTTTACTCTAATGAATATAGCTGAGTAGCATACGAAGGCTACCATACCATGACTGTTGGGATGGGACAAGTTGAGTGATTCCATTATAAATTCCCACGTAGAAACAATACTTCAGTCACAATAAATTTACTATAGCCTTTACCTTGGCTTGCCCCTACATCTAAAGAGGCTTACGCACAAGCGAATGCCTTCCCCTTCAAATTACAGCTGTGATTACAACTAATATGTAAATATCAATAGTAACTTGTAAATAGTTGTAATCACACCTAGGGTGAAAAAACAATCAAAAACGTTGATCCTGTATTTGAATATTTTGCATTTCTCCTACTTGAATTTTGCTTCCATCTTCAGCACATTTCTCTTCCTAGTACTACTTTTTTTTTTTGGCAATTCAGAACTTACTAGCCATAAGGAGCCCAAAGGTTACACAATGACGAGATAATCCCAAGAAATAATAGCTTAGCAAATCCACAAATGAGTTAAAGCTGCCAAAAAAGAAATCGCAAATATAGCTACTACAAAAAGAAAAAAAAAAGAGATGGGGATATGACCAATTTTAAATACACAAGGCTGCACCTAAGGTTTACTTCAACAAAGGTTTCCTCTCAAACTAGAATGGTTTGCGAGGAACCTGTTTGATCGTGATCATAGAGAACAGACTTTTAAGACTTGAGAACCTGAAAATAACAAATGGAATTCACTTCAGTTGTCACTTCCAGAAAAAAGATGACTATGTGCAGTCTTAAGTTAAGACCAACAGGCGTCATCAAGACTGTAAATTTGATTCAGGTAGAATCAGAGCTTAGATGATTATACATTAAAAGATGAACACATGTCCGGAACATCCTATTCAAACTAGCAGACATCAAGAATAAGAAAAGCAATGTACAAGAAACCTACTTGACAAAAACCTACGGAAATTGTGTAAAACATGAAACCAGCCTAAGCTGATCTTTCTATTTTTTATTTTTTTTAAAAACTAAATCTTTTTTCTTATCTGAAATTGGCAATCAATAAATAAGTACCTGATGATTAGGAACAGGAAAAGTCTAAACAGAGACCAAAATGACCAGTTCTCACATAGCTTCAGCTCTCTCTTGATATCTTCAGAGACCTTAGCTTGGATGATGACTTAAAAGAATGTATTAGAGGGACCTCTTCGTCATCTTGTTTTTCTTCATCTGCCTCCTGGTCAGATCCACTGATTGATTCCTCGTCTTCACTAGAATTGTGCTCGTCAAAAAGTTTCTTTCCTTGTATGTTCTGCTTCTTGGTAGGACGACCTCGACGTCTCCCGACTGTCCCTTCCTTATCATCTATAAAAGAACTCACATTAGCAGTCAGTTCAAACAGATCCTATGATTGCACAAACCATAAGTGATGTGTTACTATGACATTAGCTAGCTCAAAGGGAGGAGGATTGCCCAAGTCTTATAAGGAGTCCACCCATCACATTAACCACCAACGTAAGACTTCTGTCATTCTTTTAACAAATAATAACATAGAAACTGTTATGCAATGAATAATACTATATGAAATGTTATGTAAGGATTATTTACTTAAAGGGCATCTATATTACCAATACACGTATCCTAATTCCACATTATCCTTCATAAAATAATACATATACTCCCTCATAACTTGATGCTATATTTTTAGTACCGCAAATAAAATGCAATATGAAATTACGCATAGATCATATTTATCCCAGCTACATTAGTTATGCGGGAATAAATTTTTCTAGTCCTTCCAACCAAACATTGTATTATTCTATGTGAAATTTACAAGCCATAGTAACATTCAATGATATCTAATCGGTTTTGATCTATTGCTTTCACAAGGATAAGGATTAGGTGACCTTTTTTCCAGAAGATGAACCAAGCCCAATTCTCCCAAAAGAAAATTCAAACAATCACATTTACTTGCAAAGAACAACAACCAATTCATCCAGAACTAAAATAAATAAATTAAACCAGTTTCTAGTCTAATCACAACCTTTGAAACTATTCATGACCCTTGACATGATTAGCTTTACCCAAAGTGTCATAAAATTGGTAAAAATGGGAAAAACGAATAAAGACACCCAAGCATGATGACTTCTAAAGTTGATTTAGATTTCAAACCTAGCCTGTGAACCATTGCCCAGCTCAATTATTCTCATTTATACACTCTACCCAAGTGACTTCATTTTATTCTAAGGACATTTTAGAACTTGGTAGAACAGCAATGATATGATCTTATTAAACAATAGGTTTAAGATATTATTTTCTAGAGATCATGGAGAGCAATGACAATACCACCACCAAAATTAGGAATAAGCCAAATAACTTTTTGACGACATTTGAAGTAGAAGATACACTTACATTAGGCACAATCGGTGCTAATTACAAGTTTGTTTAGTGTATTCAGGAATTCGTTGTTTGGTGTACAGAATCAGTGTGAGACAAAAAGAATTTCCTGTCATCATTATTTTGCCAGAAACCCTAATTTGTCCTAAAAGACAATTATTCAGTATTTGCATGAAACGTGTCAAAGTAGAGTGCAATAAATACAGAGAATTCATATTCGAGCCCTTTTTACGTTAGGATTGAGGCATTATTGTTGTTACTTAATGTGGCACACAACAGGATTGGTGTAATCACTTCCCAGTTTCACTCCACTTCTCTTCACTGGCCATCCCAAGATGACAAGAAGTTAACAGCATGGCACCTAATTTATAGGCATGTGCTTACATACAACAGTTCCTTTTCACAGGGAAATAAAAAGGAAAAGAAAAGAAGCCCTTTGGAAGTGGACCCAAAATGAATACACTGAAACCAGAGCTGTTTAGTAGGACTGAGAAACAAACAAGAATTAACTCACAAATTGAAGTGCACAGCATAAAAAGGGAGCAAGACTGGAGAAGACTAACTACAGAAAAAAAAACAAATTCAGAAAACTAAAAGTATATGTGTACCTTGTAAAACTTCATCCTTAGCATACTTCTCATGGACCGTATCTACAAATATATGATAGGGTCGCCAACCACTTGGATCTTCATCCGTGTTAACATTTTCAGTTCTTTTCTCGGCATCTTTCAAGCTGATCACATAAGAGTGAAGTTGCTCATATGAGAGCTATGATACTTACATTAACAAGAAAATAGCATCAAAAGATCAAATTATGACAAGACAGGGTTGCTTAGGCAGTTCTCTCAAGGACAACTTTAAAAACAACGAAAGAGAGTTTAAATGGAAAAGATGTACAATATACACCACTGACATGTCCAAAGACAAGAAAACATTACGTCCGATGAGAAAGCTATAGCTGGTCATTAGTAAGGTTTCATTGATTTCTTCGAGACACATTGAGAGTGGCAAAAGTATCAACCTCCAATTAATCTTGATTCAGACACCAGTAACAAACTAAGGCTGTATCCAAGAGTAAGCAGCAACTACAGCTAATTTTTTACCAACTTCTTAGAGCAGTAGGCCTTGCATAGGTCAACATGGTACACCCCTACACTTCATGTATGCCATTGCTTCCAGTGTCACTAACGGGCCAGGACAGGTGAAAGTGGGATGCAAACAGACTCTTCACAATAAACTCATTATATCAATGATTATTTTATTTTATTTTTGATAACCGAGAAATCTGTCTGTGACCCGCTCTTTGGACCAATCACAGCCTTCTAAACTCGGTGGATAATGGGCCCGCCCCTCTACCCTTCTCCACTTAAACACCGGGCTTCGCTCTTTGGACCAATCACAGCCTTCTAAACTCGGTGGATAATGGGCCCGCCCCTCTACCCTTCTCCACTTAAATACCGGGCTTCGCTTTGCATGGTTGGGGACTTGAACCTGCGACCTAAGCCACAAATCCTCCACCTTTTGCCACTTGAGCTAGGCCTTGGGGGCTTATATCAATGATTATTTGAGAGGAATCTTTTGCCTATTCCATGGTATTGGTTCCTAGAGGCACCTAAAAAGGTTTACTTCTTCCTTGACCATTTTCACAGTGAGAAATCTGTGGAAATGGAAGATAGGTCTCATCTACTGGTGATAAGATTAGAACTAGTTGTGATTTTATTGTTATATCACACACTGAATGTGAAACAAAGTGTGAAATATGTTTGGCACCAGATGGGTGACACCGGCTACTCTCAAAGACGTGTTCTAAGTTGGGAATTCAAGAGGAAAAGGAGTAGAGAGTGAAAATGGCTCTCTGGCACTTCAGCGGCTAATAAGGAAAGAAAAAAAAACAGGCTTAACCGCTTAAGAAGTTACCAATCAGGAAAAAGGCTGAAGTTAAAACTTTATGTGCTTATCAGAGGATCATTAATATTTTGTAAGTTGAAGAAGCTAACAATAAAAATATCTGATGTGAATATCAATGATCATTTATACTTTTCTAAGTTTTTGGAGCAGATATGTGATCCCAGTTGGCAATGAATATTGCGTAATTTTTGTAGATAATCACATTCTCATCATGAACCTCTACTTCCGCATACTGCTTGTGAACAGTACATCCCCTATCACATCAACAAATAACTTCAATAAAAAGAACTTCATATTTTTAAAACCAAAAAAAGAAGTTTCTGCCATGGGAATCTGCCACAATCACGACAGCCCAAGCCCCAAAATCCCACCAGGATGTCCCAATTCTCAGGCATATATCTAACCAAGCCACATCTAAACAACCCTGTAACCAAGCAGAACACAGAGTGTCCAAGCTTCTACAATATCCAAAACCCAAGGAACATGAGAAGATAATCTGTTGTTTCCTCAAGTTGTTCCAAACCAGGGCTAACACAGAATTTCATTAAACGCCCTAGATAGATCATCTAACAGGATTGGAGTCAGAATGTTAGCCTTTCATTATGTGATTAAAAAGGAAAATTACATTTAGTAAGCTCAGTTTCTAAAAAATTTGTAAGCTCTTACATGTTCATAATATCTGGAGGAGGAAGTTTAGATATGAAATGCAGCACAGCACCATCCAAGAAAGATAAATGCTTTGGAGCATCAGTAAAGGCATATTGAATGCCTCCTGTGACAATATTTAGAAGATCTGATCGGTGCTTGTTTCTAGCAGCATTTCCAAATGTCTTAGCAAGCCCACTGGCGAGATCTTCACATTCATGAAAAGTCTTTCTTGCTGATTCGTCATCATCAGAGAAAAGTGCTACTAAGTACCGTTCATGGGCCTGCAAAATCAGAATCAAACATGCTCAACTACTCCACAAAGAAAAGAGACTACACTTTCTTCCAATACAACCTTGATTTTTTTGAGAACGACACTCTTTGTTTGGAAAGGAAGTACCTTGATGCCTTTCTGAATCTAACATGTATACTTTCTTTCCAAACAAAGAATCTAACATGTATACTTTCTTTCCCGACAAACTTTTTTTACTCTGTTTTTTTTTTAAAACTGGTAAATTTGTATTTGTATCAATACCTACTTAAGTACCGTAAGAACCATATTTATAATAGAAGGAAGTACAAGCTTCCCAAGCGCTAAACCTAACTCTAGCTGGACCCTAAAACATCGAGAATTGACTCAGTCTCATTAGAATAAACATTTGTACGCCAAAAGCGGAACAACAAAATACATGTAAGTTTACTATACAGATGCAAAATTTAATTCAGCTGATCCACTTCTCCCCAAAGCATATTTGTCTCAACATACTAAGAATGAGCTCCCAATTGACATGTCATAGCCTTTCTCACTATCAAGTTTGCAAAAGATGCCAGGTTTTTCTAGTGAGATTCTGAAATCAATTGCTTCATTAGCTATCAGCACTGCATCCTTTATATGTCTGCCTTTAATGAATGTCATTCGTTGTTTGTCCACCGGCCTCTTCAATCTCTCTGTCAGGACATTAGAGATCAACTTGTAAAAGTTTTCAATCAGACTGATAGATCTAAAAATCTTTGAGCTCCTTTGCCCATGTCTTCTTATGATAAGAATCAGGGAAATAGATGTTGCATCAAAACTTTTTTCAACATAGCATTTGAATGCAAATTATGAAATATGTCTGTCTTTATAACCTCCCAGCAATTTAGACAGAAACCCATTGTATACCCATCAGTGTCAGGGGCTTTGTCTATAGCACATCTAGCTGAGTAGTTTGTTCTTCTGAATCTTCAAATTCCCCTGCTCATTCCTTCTCCACTCTTTCAGACTCCACCATTTCCCGACATTGTCAACAAAACATTCTTGAGTTTAACCACCAAATTTGAAATTTGAAATGACTTAGATTGTTCCCAGTGTCCACAGAACAGAGCAATTGGGACATGATCTGTAACCACTCTCTGTAGAGTACATTGCTTTAGATCACTGAATTGGCTATTCCATTCTACTTCCAGATTCTTCTGGGTTTGCATACAAAGAAGTCCAGCTTCATTTTCCCCCTTCTCTTTTCCAATTCGCAGTTGATCTCCACTGATTGCCAGATTATCCAGTGTTGTTGTATTCTCCTGCTGCATGCACTGATCAGAGAAATAAACTGCCGATGTTTCTTCTAGAATTGCTTCGTGGAAATAATCATCAGCGGTCTGGGGTTTATGTTGTTAAATATGACTTGTGCCTGATCAGGCACAAAATACTTAAGGTCCAAAACCATCTTTAAATCCAGCACATGTCCTGCATATGTTCCCCAGCCTTATTTTTAAAAATTGTTACAGTTGTACCCACATGGGTCTCCCCAACATCTGTCATCCCTACATCCTCGAAGGATCTATTACCAGCTAGGTTCTTTGTTGTTCCAGTTCTTCTTCTCCGATGACTTCTCTGCTGCTCGTCGGAATTAGCTTGAATCGAGTTTTCCTCAGTCCAGATCGGGATGAAGAAGTTGACTCATCTCTAGAGATGGTTACTTCGTTTGGGAAATACCGACCATCACCTCGTACTTCGATTCTAGCCCACTTGAAATGGTTTCTTAGCTCTGCTCCTCCTCCGTCGGTTTCCAACCACCACATAAATCTCCAATCTCATGGAAAGTCTCATTTGAATATAGGTGCAGAGCCAGACCTATTGCCCTAATTCATTTGGTTTTGGGCTTGCACGAGGCTGGCATGCATCCTGTAGAAGGATTCCACAATTCTAGTTTAACTTTGTTCTTTTTCCAAATCCATTCTCCGTGGAGAATTTGCTCTGCCATGTTTCTGTTTGGGAACTCAAATAGAAAACAGGCACCCATCTCATAAATATTAACCCCAAAAACCTTCTTCCAAACTGTTGATGATTCAAACATCTGATGAAGAGGGGATATCAGACTTTGTCATGTCGAAGGACCGAAAGATGCATCTTCCAAGTAGACCTTGTCCTCCATTTTTGACAGCAGCAATGGCTTTAACCATTTTACCCTTATTTGTGGTTACCACTGGGATGGTATTGGTTGCCATTTACTATCCTCAACAACTTTTGCATAAACCACATTAATGTCGTATGCCCTGAAGGAAGCCTTGGCAGACATCTGTGGGGAGCATTTAATGAAATTCTCCATCTTAAATGCTACACTTCTCCATACTGCACTAATGCCTGTTTCTGGAACAATGATACGTTGATAACTGATCTGGCCTCTCCCTTCAATGATAAGATACACATACACCTCCCATGAGAGTTGTGTTTCCTGGTACCAAAATATTCTGCAACCTGGTGTTTATGTCTCCATCTTCTCACCAGATTTTTCTGATCAGATGATGCTTCTTTGAGAATAAAGCATATCCAATCCAATCTCTTCTCATTGAGCGGGACCCCCGACATCATATTCTGCTTCTCTCTACCCAGTCGTACCATGAAACATTAGATTTGGCCTATAACCAATAAACAGCCGGGACTGAGTGTTTATCTCAAGTGGGCTAGAATCAACGTACAATGATACGCATCTTTCAGGGCAAAATAGCAAACAAGGATATGCATCTTTGTTATAAGCATGGCATTTGTCCATCCTAGCTCCTTGACTTATAACTACAACCAACTCAAACATACCCCATGAACATGAATAATATACACCGACAGTATTTCAACAGCAAGCCTTGAAGCAATGGTAAAGTTGTGTCCGTGTGACTGACCTATAGGTCACGGGTTCAAGCAGTGGAACCAGTCACTGATGCTTGGGTCAAGGTAGGCTGCTTACATGCATACACCCCCCCCCCTTTGAGTGTGGCTCTTCCCCTGACCCAGCGTGAATGGGGAAGCTTCATGCACCGGGCTCCCCTTTTTTATACACTCAGTCAACCAAACATTTTAACCATATCATTATCAAATTTTGAAGTAAGACTTCTCTTCTGCAATTTCATCAAAAAGCTCACTAGAAATTGGAAGGCCAACCTGCCAAGTGACAAAAATAAAGCAGGAATCATCTCAGTTAACAAGTAGTGATGCTCACCCTTTTTAGTGCTTCTAGGAACAAACATGCAACATCTGCACCGTTATTCCTTAACACGGTTAGCAAATGCTTAATAACCTCAGATACACTTGTCCCATGCATTGAAAGATGAGATAGTATCTCTGGAGCAAGATATTCCTGTAGATATTACAGTGATGAAATATGTTAGCACCTGATAAAGATAATTAATGGTATGCCTCCTAATCTTTGCTTTCTAAATGATAGTGCAGTAATACAAAAAAGCATTGCCAAAATCCATATAAGAAGTACAGCTAGGAATTAAGTATAGAAAAGTCCAACTATGAAAAGAGAATACACCTAACCTTAGGAACTGCATCAACAGCAACCAACTTCCCAACAGCAATGATTACAGCATCTCGATTTGTCTCCTCAATGTATTCCCTATTAGAATCTTCCTCTTCAGCCTCATCTGTATCCATGTTAGAAGATGAACGAAAGTCTCAAAAGACATCCCTCATGTGCAGAAAGAAACCCTTTCTGGGATTGAATGGATAAGTTATGGACTTATTTATGATGTTCTGGAAGCTTAAAACACTTTTTTGGTCAAGTTAAAAAGACTCTTATTCTTTCATTGACACCTCTGGGTGGACCATGGAGATCTATTTTCCACGACTCGACAGATTAGGTGCTCAAGTTTTTGCAGTATCTTTTTTTTGTTTACTTTATATTAATGAAATTTTTGCGTGCATCTTCACTCTTCATGACATAAGAGTGCTTACATTGCAAAATAGTGAAGTGAAACAGTTCTTTTCCTCCTGTATTTGGGAGCAGATGTACACTTTAGTTTCTTAATAATCTTTCCAACAGACAAAGTAAAGTTAGATCCTTCCCTAAGAAGTAATGCTAGGAAAAAGACGCACAAAATGGTTTCCTTTTGAAAATCAAGCTTCACAACAAGAACATGACAAAAATAAAAACCAATGTGCAACAACACATTCCTTCAATTAAGATATAGCATGTGAGGAAACAAATGAATTCAATAAAAGTACACATTTCGCATTCAAATTCATGTGACTGCTCAAGAACCAAAGTGTTTTCACAGTAACCATGGCAATGATGATAAGTTTACATCAAAGCACACTATTTAAAAGTGCTATAATAAGAAGCATGATACTAAAAGTAATTGTTCTAGATGCTGACTTTTCTACAGTTAAAGATAAATAATAGTGTTAGAGCCATACTATTATTCCTCTATACAACTGTAAGAAGTGAGCTAGAGCTGCCACGCATTTAGAGAAAACAGTGAATGGGAGAGCAAAAACCACCTGGAATATGTAGTTGGCGTTCACAAAGCTTCCAGAACTTTTGAAGAATGGCTTCATCTGGAGAGTACCCCAAAGCTTCTATTTCTGTGGATGCAAAGGTTGCTTTCCTGAACAGACACCACTGTTCTGAAAAAATAACACAAACCTAGACCAAGAAAAACAACAAACTCATTAACCAAAGAGAACATAGATGGCACTAACAGGAGATAGGTGAACATAGATGTTTGGAAATTACACATGGTTGGATGTAGATATTTAAAAATAATGCTTACCCTACATGCAAGTTGACTTGCACGAAGACCTTCCGGGGAATTAGTAGTCAGGAAGGACTCAAGTAGTTCAAACAAGGCACTGCGTTTTGAGATTAAGGAAGATATAGATTGTTCCAGGACTGTGCTAGAGTTGATGATAGAGTGTAGGCACCAGCAAACATGCAGATGCATGTTAAGAAGCAGAAATCCAATTACCTGAACAGTAAGCCAAAGCAGTTGTGTATTGGCAAGACTACAAAAAAGTATTATTCAAACTACAGTATACCCACCTCGTCATCAATACTTCTGAAGTTCTTGAGAGTCTCCGCAAGATCTTTATACAAGCTTTCAATGGAAATTTGCCTTGACAATTGAAGTTCATACAACCTTTTCAAGTTAACAAGCATTGAATATTCATCATCACCATCCTGCAACAACAAAAATTGCACATTTTAACCAAAATGCATCAATAAAACACATAGTCCCCTTCAATTTGTCAAGGGCACATACAGCAACTTCTTTTATTGCAGATTTAAGTTTGATAGTGAGCTCATCTTCAATCCCCTTCAATTTGTTAAGGGCAAAGTCCAGTAACTCCCCACGACTCTCAGTAGCACAGAAGTTCAGAGCTTTTACACAAGATCTCAGAGCTTCCTTCTCACCATGCTTGAAAAATGCTTCTTTCATCAGAAGTACAGCAGATTTAAAATTCTGAAAAAGCAAAAGAAAACAGCTTTTAGTAACCAGTTCAAAAAAAATTACTTCATATAGGCAATCCCCTATTAGTTCATGATTGTAATAAGTTCCACAAACGCACCTGATCTTGTCTTTTAAGAGAATAGAGCTCAAGGTTCATATGAACAATGATTTCAAGTAGATAGGGAATTTTTGCTTTGTCAGACATAAATTTGCGAAGAAGCTGTGGATAATTCCTCATCATAGCAATGGTTATATCACGCTTAGAACTTTCAAACACGTCCTGCCGATTACAATATAAGCATTCAAAGAATTCAGTATCCCATAGTAGGATGGCTGAACAACACCAATATAACTTGTCATTGACAAAGAACACTAAAGAAGGAACCTATCTAAAATAATCTACATAAATTTTGAACTTGAGGTGAAACTCTATGACTGCAAAAAATCAAAACCACAGCATCTAGATACTCATTCTGTGTACAGCTTGGAATGATGTCCCTACTGAGCATTGAGCAAACAGAGTTACCGTCTATGTTCCATGGTACATGAAAATAATCCGACTGCTCACTATATTATCAAACTCCAAGTATAATAAAACGTCTTAATGATGTTAGAAAAATGTTAAAGATGGTAACATGATAATATACGAAAATGGCACCTCTTCCACTGACTAATACTAGCAAGTAATCTGGATGTATTTGACCACCTGACCTCATTTAAGACAAGCATACAGTTCAAGAAACTGCTAAAACAGTACAGATCTACCAGGTTGCAGAAATATCACCAACTTATTGTTTTACAAGCGCTTTCTTGGAATCCATTCTGAAGTGTAAATGGTGAATTTTGAAGCACAAATATAACATTTATTAAGAGTCTCAGAGAGTATCAACAAGAAGAACTAAAGAACCTCACCTTTTGTGCTTTAGTATAATTTTGTTTTTTATTATCACTGGCAGGAACAATCTTCTCTCCAACTGCCTTCCTAATGGACGCAAAAAGCAGCCGAATTAGGTTTGTTGCATCTACATCACTTAGTTCAGCTGATAGCTCTTCTTCCAAGAGCATAAACAGGATACGTTTCCAATCCTGTAAGGACATAATTTTCAAGTGAATATTTTCCTCAACCACAGAACACACTCAGGTATCCAGGATAAGAAGGAGACCCTTCTTAAGTTTTCCTATGATAAAATAGGATTATAGCTGTCAAATCAATATAAATAGAAAATGCCTATAAAGGCAAGTTGTAGAGAATACTAGTCTAACCAAACTACAGATAATTGTATTACAGCATTAATACTAAAAACCATAGGGAAATACTGAACAAATTCAGAAATTATACAGTAACTTATAACGTCTTTATAACAAAGTTGAGCCACTAGAAGACTAGGCTCACTGAAAGTGGTAGGGAGATACTACTCTAACCAAACTACAGATATCATATGGTCATAGCTATTCCGTTCTTTAGATTAAAAGATAGTGTACATAACGTACTTTCATGGCGTCCATATACTCCCAGATATCATCGATGACATACATACTCAGCATTTCGTCTTTTGAAAACTCTCCCAATATGCGCAACAGTCTATTAAGATGAACCTCAGAAGAATCAGCATTATCCCCTGGAAATTTTTTGTTATCAGTACACTCGTATTAATCAATCAAGCAAATAGAAAGCACAGGATGCAGAACAATGTGATAAAAACCTGAACTAGATTGTGAACTGTTCAATCGCTGGGCAATCAGATTATCATACACTAGAGCTCCAATGGCACGCCTGATTTCAGGTGGATCATCAATAAGCAAATCATATAAAGAACTTAATTCCTCCTCGGGAACACATTGATGTCTGCAATCAAAAGAAAAAAAAAAGATGTCAGCAAAATATGAATAACTTGATAAAAGAGCACATTTCAACAATCTGCTGGTAACAATATTAAAATGCAAGAGGCTTGCATTGTCAAGAAATTACCTTATCAGTTGTTTCACAAGTCCTATAGCACATACTGCCACAGAAATATCAACATCATCAGCAAGCTCGATCATCCTTTTATAAAATCTCTCCGTGAAAAGGCCAAGAGATGGTACATTATCATCCACCTCATAAAGATTCTGCAGTGCAAGAACTGATGCCTTCCTTACACCATCACTCTTAAGAGGGTAAAATTAAGAGCCAAATGCATCGTTAGAATTTTCAATTTAACAACTGAAGATTGAAGATAAAATCAAATTGACATCCACTTACTTTATCATTCAATGTCCATCCGAGATATTTCAAATACAAATCCTGCAAAAACAGGGAGGGGTATGACAGGATCCAGACACCCAATGACTGTATGCATGCCATTCTGATATCAGGTTCGACATCTCGATAACGGTGCATAAATAGCCTACAAATTTCAGCATACAAAAAGGCAAAACAAAATTAAAAATGCCCCTCAAGTAATCAAAAATATGTATCATTAACATAAGGTGCATACCCAGTAAATATCTTCCGCATCATCTCCTCTATTATTGTTATCTTTTCATGGGTCATGGATAATCTTTTATTTAGTGATTCAACTCGAGGCCCATCCACTTTCTTCTTCTGTTCAGCATTTAGCTGTCTCTGTGTGGTTTCCCGCTGTGAACCAAGTACTTTGGCAATGTGTATAAAGGATGTAACAAGTTGAAGCCCCATTAATGAAGCAACCTGACGATATACTCTAGGAGGAGTGCTGAAATGCATGTTCACAAGACAATGAGCAAAAATATTACCTTAAATTTAGAATACCGACATACAAGCTACTTACCATGATAGCGCAATCACATAATCCATGCACTTGTCAAACAAGACCCTATCAAAAAGTGGTCCATTTTCACATTCAGCAACCAGTGTATCCCAGAAGTAGACGAGGTTATCTTTGAAGTTCTTGAAGTCCTTCTTCTTTGAAGTTTGATAATCCTCAACTTCACCCTAACATCCAAAGGAGATTAGGTAAAATTAGAATTGCATGTCTATGCATGAAGTTCCTGTTTAATGCATATTGAACTGACGCCAAATAATAACACCAACCAGAAAGTTCATGCCTAATGCATATTGAACTGACTCCAAATAACATATTACAACAACAACATACACAGTGACGCCAAATAACATATTAAATAAGGAAATGTCATCAATATGATGAATGAATATACCCTCTTAGCCATGTTTACAAGAGCAACTACAACATCATCAACATCGGTTTGGTCCAAGAAATCTTCTTCAATATGATATTTTGCTCCACATGCCTGCAAAACCACAAATTTCCACCTATCATGTCACATCATCAAAATGGAACCTGTCTATGGCTGATATGTGGAGATGGGAAAAAAAATAGTATGCAAGCTAAAGAAACATCCACATATTATCAAATTACCTCAAACATCATGCTCAATAATCCAGCCATTGCAGCTTTCGGATCCTTCTCATAGTGTTCCACCCAATGCTTGACCACTAGAGGAATTCGTCTCTTATCACCTTTAACAACATCTGCAAATAAAGGAATGGATGTCCTATCATCAGCATGTGTAAACCACCACAATAGATATACACAAAAAGGATTCAACAGAGAGAAAGTAAAATCTAATTAGAATCAGGTAACGAGGAATTGAAGCAAGCAAGCACAAGAAAACAAACTGACTAGTATAGCTTCTGATGGTTTCATTCCTTGAATAGGAAGTGAGTCACCTTCAAAGAAAAGGATTATTTGAAGTGACTTTTTTTTGGACTGGTAAGGCATAACTGAGGTGACTTTTCAAAGAGGAATGAGTATTTCTTATGGAATAATCACAGAAGGCCTTTGATTGTGGCTATGTGTTTGAAATTCATAATCCAACGGTAATTGAAACTTCCAGGTGAACCAAAACAGTGATGGTCAAGGCATGCAAGGCTTTTGGGGTTAATATAACGGGATTTGAGCATGAAATCCTGGACATGATCTTGCGCATGGAACATAAGAGGCAGCTGCAATTGAATAAACAAAAATCTGAAGGAAGTTCAGCAAAAAAATCACAGAGGAAAGGTTAACTCGAGCTAGAAAGACTAAAATGTGGTTTAAATTATGATGGCATGGCAAAGGAGGATAGGGGCAGGTTTCACGAAGCTCTTTCTAAATGAAATTAAAAATTATCAGTTGGAACGTGCGGGGGCTGAATGAAGCAGCTAAGAGAAGTTCAGTGAAATCTTTAATGGGTAAATGGAAAAGCAGACATAATTTGACTGCAGGAGACAAAAATAGTAAACTGGTCGTCACAGATGATTCAACAGATGTGGGGCAATAGATGGGCTGGTTGGACTGAGCTCAAAGAAAGTGGTAGTAGGGGTGGATAGTAATTCTTTGGGATAAAAGGCTGTGGGATTGCATTGTATACAACAAGGTTCATACACACTCTCGTGTATGTTAGAAAGTTCTCAAGAAGAATTCCGATGTTTCAAAGGTGTTTATGGCCCTCATTCTAATCCAGAAAAGAGGAACTATGGCTCGAACTTGCAGTTATTAGAGGTATCTGGAACGAGCAGTAGGGTCATCGGTGGTGATTTCAATGTATGCAGATTTGAAAGTGAAAGATGTAACTGCATCCGAAGATCAAAAGTCATGAAAAGCTTCTCAGATACCATTCAAAATCTGAACCTAATCAACCTCCCTTTACAGGATGCTTTCTATACTTGGTCCCGAGGAGAATATTCTATTCAAGCCTCTAGAATAGACAGGTTTTTGACATCACCTGAATGGAGCGACACCTTTAAAGCTGTAAAACAAATTGCTCTTCTAAAAGTTACGTCAGACCATAGACCTGTACTTTTGGAAAATGGTGACTGGGAAGACAATCCTTCTTATTTTAATTTGAAAACATGTGGCTGCAAGAGGAGGGGTTCTAGGATAAAATTAAAGAATGGTGGCAGAACTACTCTATCAAGGGTAGTCCAGATTTTATTTTCTCTCAGAAATTGAGGTGTCTTAAAAAAGATATCACTGACTGGAACAGAGAAATCTTTGGCAAGATGTAAACCAGAAAGAGCAAAGCACTGGATGAACTTATGGTTATTGAGCAGGCAATCGAAAAAAGGCTCCCATCCCAAGCAGAAAAAGACAAGATGATGGTCCTAAAAATGGAACTACAACAGATTGCTAAGGCTGAAGAAGTATCATGGAGGCAAAAATCCAAGTCTTTATGGCTTAAGGAGGGTGATAGAAACACCAAATATTTTCAAAGGATTGCAAACTCCCGCAGGAGGAACAATCAGATTGATATATTGATACAAATGATACATAATGAAACAGTATGTAACAACCACCAAACAAAGTGTTAAGTACAAAAAATGTTTCCCAAAAATTCCACAAAAGTAGATATAAAGACAAAATAAGAATCCTACAGCATTTTCTTCACCAACAGGATGCCCATAAGATGAGTGTTTCACATTTGTCCAAAAATTAGTGGACGAGATTGGCATTTCATTCAATGGGTGGAAACAAAATGCAATAATGAATCAAATTCTACCACTTGCTGTTGTAAATTACAGAATTTACAGACATTTAAAGGACCATTTTCAGCAAGCAAATTGAAAGCTTTTACACTCTCAAAGTAATCAATTCAATATTAACCTAAAATTACCATAATTAAAATTATAGCACAGTAGCCAAACTCAAAGATATAACTTAACTCACGCTTTCAACTATAATTGGGTAGCACACCGTAAAAATTCCATAGATTCTTGAATTACCAAAATTGAACATAAATGTCATAATGGAAAATTACATAACATAGTCAAACTAAACGATCACAACCTCCATTCACGCTTTCTATCTATTGAGTAGCGATAGACTAGAACTTCTCTAGTAACTTTCAGAATTAACCTAAAATCACTGTAACCTCCATTCACGCTTTCTATATATTGAGTAGCGATAGACTAAAACTTCTCTAGTAACTTTCAAAATTAATCTGAAATCCCTGTAACCTCCATTCACGCTTTCTATATATTGAGCAGCGATAGACTAAGGACCCGTTTGGCCATAGATTTCCCAAGTAAAATTTGGGGGAAAATTTGGCAAATAGTGTTTGTCCATACAACTTGCCATTATTTGGCAAATATTTTTGGCAAATAACCCAAATTCCCAAATACTAGAAAAAACTAGTATTTGGGCCAAGTCTCATTATTTGGAACTTTTAATAATTCAAATTTTACACCAAACTTTTATCTTTTACAAGAACCCCCTCTATAATAGTTGTTTGCATTGTTTTACATAATTTTTTACGTGAACATCAAAGTAGTAATGGAATATTCAGTGAATATGAAAGTGATGATATGGTTATTGATGAAAATGATGAACAGTCGGTGCCATGTAATACAAACCTTTAGTGTTGATAGTTTTTAAAACTTATGGGGTATAAATCATATTTCTTAAAAAGGTTAAATATATTTCCCAAATACTATAACCAAACACATGGTGAAATTTCACCCAAATAATATTTCCTAAAAATATTTGAAAATCTATGGTCAAACGCTAGCTAAAACTTCTCTAGTAACTTTCAGAATTAACCTGACATCACTGTAATGAAAGCACCACAACACTAATGAACTAAAAGATAATTCCATGTCTGCTTTCAACATAATCGACTAGTGTAAGCCCAAAATTTCTCTCGTTTGAATCTTCAAAATATACCTGAAATTAAAAGAACAATACATAACACTACGATAACTAGACCACAACTTCCATATTTGCACTTTCAACATTATCCGATAACACAAGCCTAACGATGCTTGTCTCAAAATTCAAAAAATAATCTGCTAGTACCATAGCAATACAAACTAGAAACCAAAACCTAGCATAATTTCCACCCGTGCTTTCAACAATAATTGAGGAAGCCAAGCCTAAAATTTCTATATAATCTCAAACTGCAATAATAAAAACTACAGAACATTAGTCCAACTAGAAGACCACAAGTTCCATTCCTCCATTCAACATAATAAAATTTCAGAATGACATGCAAACTAGAAAACCATAATTTCCACTGTGCTACCGACAATCGAGAAACAATGCCTAAAAATTTATAGATTCTCAAATTCAAATTAAACATCAAAACTATTGTAACAAAACCTACAAAACAGCAACAGCATTCATAATACCAATTAAACTCTGATGAGCATTTCTAGCAGCAGCAGCAGCAGATGAAGTGCCTCCTAAAGCCTTACTCCGCTTAGCTCTAGCACGAGAGTCTTCAAATTCCTCAGACGATTCTTCTCTCTCTTCCTCATTCACACTACTGTGTAATAGCTCTTCGTTAACCCTAGTTTGAGCTCTCGTTCGTTTCTGTAAACGATTAACTCAATAATTACGTCTCAACTATTAACTTAATCAGTTGAATACAGTTGAAATTGAAAACCAAACTCACCGTACGACGATTCGCTGTTTCCGACACCACTGGTTCCTCCTCCATGAATTTCTGTTGTTGTAAACCCTAGAAACCGAAGCAAAGAACAGAGAACTATGCAGAAGAAGGAGACGGTGAGAAAAAGAAGAGATTTGTGGGATCTTATTGCGTACTGCCTACACTTGGAGTTGCCGTTTTTGTGAGATTGAAAACGATGCTTATGCCTTATATGCCATGTCTTTAACTCAATTATCCAGCTAATTCATTTCGACACCTGCTTGTAGCTATTGAAATCATTTAGACACTTGGCACAAAACATCATTTTCAAATTTTATTCTTTTTAATATCTCACACCTAAGCGTGGCAATGGGACCGGAACCGCGACTACCGGATCGGGACGGAGGGCACCACGGGCCGGAACCATATCGGAACTGGTAATTTCGGGAAAAAATAGCAATACTCGTCTCGGATCGGGACCGGAAACCGGGTCCCAACGGCTATATTTAAAAAAAAAAAATATATATATATATATATATATATTAAAATTAAAAAATTAGGAACATTACTCAAAATCTCAAATAATATTAAAACTTTTATAATTTTAAAGTTAAAAATTTATACTTTTAAAGTTTTAAAGTTTTAAATACAAACTTTCAAACTTTAAAAGTTTAAATTTCACACTTTAAAAGTTTGAAAAATTTTAAATTCAAACTTTAAAACTATAAAAGTTTAAATTTCACACTTTAAAAGTTTGAAAATTTAAATTCAAACTTTAAGTTATGGGGGTGAAAGAGCCGTTGGTGGGGCCCAAAACCCGTTGCCCAACGGCTCTCAACGGCTATAAATTAAGATTTAAAAAAAAAAATGGATCGAATCGGGATCGGAACTGGGACTAACCGGTAAATCCCGGTTTTCGTCCCGTTACCCCTCCCGGACCCGCTACTAACCGGTACAAGCCGGAATCGAGACGGAATCGGTAACGGATCGGGACGGACCGAAACCGGAACCGACACCTCCCGGTTTCGTTGCCAGACTTACTCACACCAATTGAGAAAATGATCAAAATGGTCCTTATGTATTAAAGTATTTTGGTTCTTTATATATATATCTCATCCAAATAGTCCGTAATGTATATGAAAAGATGGTCATTTTAGTACTTAGTCCTAAAACTAACCAAAAAATAAAATAAAAATAGTTAAATTTAACAGTGGGTCCCACACTTGGTGGAACCCTTCTTCCTCCCTCTTTCTTCCGTAATCTCTTCTCCTCCATCGCTTTTCTTCAACCATTGTTTTTACAATTTTCAATTGATCTATTGTTGTTTCCACGGATAAAATCCTCTCATACAGACACCAAAGTTTCTTAAGATTTTTATTTTCTAGCTCTGTCCATTCAGTTTTAATCCTTTTATTTGAAAAATGGAATGAATAATGATGCTGGAAAAAAATACTACTAATTTTGAAAAGGATAAAACACAAAGAAAATTAGTTACAAGTTAAAAGGAATTGATTTATGGTGAACTCGAGGAGAAATGGAGTCTTTTAACTAATTTAGTTGGTTCACATTTGTTTTAGTGATCTTGATTTTCTTCTTCTTATATAAGAAGATAGGAGCTGCTCAAATTTTGTTCTGACGAAAAATAAGAAATGAATGTAGTGTGTATTATTTTTCATACAAGGATACAGAGTATGACCCTGTGAAAGAAAGAAGTTGAGGAAGCAGGGTGCTGTAGTGATGATGAAAGAAAACAGATTGAGGAAGAAGGGGTTTTACTAATTTTTAATTATTTTAAAAAAAATAAAAATTGGAATGTTATGGAACCCACTGTTAAATTTAACCATTTTTTAATTTTATTTTTATTAGTTTTAGGGCTAAGGACTAAAATGACCGTAGTTTCATATACATTAAGGACTATTTAAATGAGATGATATATATAAAGGACCAAAATACTTCAACCCCTATACATTAAAGACGATTTTGATCATTTTCTCCACACCATAGTCCACCACCAAAATTTTACAATAAACTTTTAACTTACCTTTTGAACGTATACAAGAAAAAAAGAGTTCAACTCTTTAACTTTTATCTTCCTTAATAAAGTTTATTTCTCTTATTCTTTTCCGTTACTGCTACTCATCACCCATTTCCAATCATTTTTGTAGAACAAATTTTATAACGGAAAGTGGAGTAATACGGGTCAAATTATTTGCTGGCATTTGTTCACCATTGTACATGTTGCAGATGAATTCACGCCTCTATTTCATAAATCCAAAAAAAGAAATTTTTTTGTACAACTGATATAAAAGTAGCTCTTAAAGATTAAATTTTAATTTTTAATTTCCAATTTTAGTTTGAATCTTGGTTTCTGATTTATGCGTTATAAATAAGGGAAACAAAGAAAGTTTCCGCTTGTAAATTCATACCCAAAAGGAAGTAAAAAAAATCAAATATTTGACGATTATTTGATCTGAAATAAAAGCTCTTGAAGATAAAATGTAAAATAATCAACTTCATTTTTCTTTGTAGTGTAAATCTTTGTTTCTGATTATTCACTTACATTGGTGGCAAAACGATGGTGAACTAGGGGTGGGTTTTAGGAAAATAGAAAAAAGAGGTAGGGTGCGGGTGTGTAGAGGGCGGGTGGATAGGGTGAAGGTGTATAAATATATATTTATTTATTTTGAAACTCTTTTATTATTTAGTTTTTTTTGTGTTCAAAATTCCTTTTTATGATTATATTAAATTAGAATGTCATATGTTATTGTTTGATCTGTTATTCTGCCACATCACTTACGTGTGTATTACACGCAGTTTTTTTGCTAGTTGTTAGAAAAATATTTAATAGGTACTTATTTATTAAAATTTGAGTGTTTAATAGAAAACAAGATTCATTGAGGTGTCTAAGTGAAATATGCTGACAACTTTAAGTGGTTATTGATGACTTAAGTCTTAAATAAATTGACTTATATCACATATTTTTAAGAGTCGTTTGGTAGGTGTAAGAGTTATGCATGTATTAGTAATATGGATATTAGTTATGTAGGTATTTGTTATGTAGAGTTTAGTTTATCCCGGGATTACAATATATATTAGTGAGCTAATTTTTTATTTTCTAGTTCAAAAAATAATTAGTGAGCTAATATCTATTATAATCATTAAAATAATCAACTATATAAATAACACATTAAAAGAAAATAAATATCAATTGCTAAAAACAATAAAGTAAATAACTAAGTAATTAAGTAATTTGTATTGATATGATTAAGCAATTAAGCAATGGCTAATTTAAATTAAAATAAATAGCAAATAACTAAAAAAAATTGTATTGGCAGTGCGTTATAGAGAAAAAAATTGATAGTGATTTATTTGATATGTATTAATTATTTGATTTGTTGTAAGCTAATATACATTTAAATGTATAATAATAAAGTGGATGTGTAATTTATTGTAATGACCCTCGAGGTCATTTGTGTGTTTTATGCGTGTTTTTCCTGTTTTGCCCCTTTCCGTAGCTTTCTTATGTTTTTCGTGTGGTCTTGGGTTGAATGACACACTTCTCATGGTGTTCGGTATTGTTTGGTGCGAGATTTTGAGTTTTGGAAGCTTATGGTTTGAAAGAGTTGACTTTAGTCAACATCCGAAGATTCTGATGTTGGATTAGAATTTAGTCAGTTCCATCGGCTCCGTAAGGATCATTTTGGTTTAGTGTAATGACCGATTCAGGTTTAGAGGCTTCCGTTTGGAGTTGGTACGATTAGACGTTTTAATTTTTGAGTGTTGCAAAAAGTTTGGCATTAGTTCACTTTCATAGGAAACACACTCGGAATTGAATTTTGTTAACGCAGTTAACTCCAAAATGCCTATCTTGGTGTAGAACAACCTTTGGTTCAGTCTCCGGGGTATCAGACTCATTTTGGATTGTGACAGCTTGAAATTCAACTTTAGTTACTGATTATGCTTGAAATAGAGCTTTTTTTAATTGCTATAATCTTTAGGTATTTATTTGTAAGTAGCTAAATATGTATCTAAAGGTGTGTATGCAAATATGTGGGTGTAAAACTTAATGGGTAGTGATTAGTTAGCTCTTTAATAAGTTGTTATACATAAATCTATTGTCGTCTTATAATTTTGTTCTAAAAAGCAATGGTTGCAAACATTGGTTGAGCTATCTAACATTATTTTGGCTTGAGAAAGCAAAATAGAGTTGGGTAAATCTTCATTAGTAAGGACTTGAGAAATTTAATTAGAGCTAGAGATAATCTAATATGATTTTATTTCACATTTAAGGGTAGAGCTAAAGATAGTCCAACTCACTTAGGCAATGTTTAGAGTCGTGATTGTATTGGTCTTGGGGTTCGGAAGAACCCAAGATATACATACCCTCTAGTTAAGGAGAATAGAGGGTATAGTATAGACCAAGTGTTATCCATATATTCACTAATTTGAAGTTGATTAATCATTCATACTTTGTTGAAACTGTCACGTCTTAAATCCCATTGAGACGGACAGGCACCCGATGTCGTAAAGGCCCGGAGAAACCACGTATAACTTGTACCTACCATGTGTTTAGCTAAGATAATCATGAAATGCTAACAAGTAAACGTTAAAGCTACAATGATAAAAGAACAACATAGGTAGGGCCAAAATATATACACATGATTCGGTCGTTGAGGCTACAACTGTTAAGGAACCAACCATAATTCCATGCTATGCATTAGTCAACAAAGCCTCTATAAGATAGACAGACTTCGAGTAGGTCGGGACAGACCCCATCCTCCCTCTCAATCAATGTTGTTCTCCCTCTATTTCCTTCTTCCGGTGGTTGAGCGAGTCCGTTCTTCGTCCTTTTCAGACGTTAGCGCTTGGTTGTTGCCAAACAAATCCAGTTTCGGTGGACGGGGGAAGAAGAGGAATCAAAATCAGAATCAGAATCTTTTTCTGAGAAAGGGTATGTTGCAGGGGAATCTGGCCCAGTTAATTAATCGGGTTTTAGAGAACACGGCCCAAGCCGAAGTTTGATCCTTAACTACAATACAATACCAAAATGAATCTACCAAGGACCCAGTAAAGCTATGAATCAACCTGAAGCTTACCAAAAGTAGCTGAGTGTTGTGTGCTCCTATTGAGGAGGTCTACTAGCTGGAGTACATGTGCCTGCAGCATGAAATGCAGCCGTCAAGCCTGTACGAGTAGTGAAGAAATATAGATTTAGTTGGTTGTTGACCGACGGAATGGGAGAAAGGAGAAAGTTTTTAAGCTCGCGTCCCCCGCTAGGGACTTCAGTACAAAAATAATGTACTGAATATGTAAGGCAATAACATATATAAAACAAGGGATCGAATAAAATTAAGTATCAATGTATGAGTGCATAGATCAGAACATAAGTCCACCTTTGTTTACTCTTATGGGATCTTGTATGTTACATTCTTTTCTTTACTTTTCTGTACTTTATAATCTTTGTAGGGCATGTGATACAAATGACCAACTGATCAGTGGTAGAAGAGGATGACTCATGCTAGGCATTTTAACCCCTGGGATGTTGTCCTCATAATTACACAAATTGGGATCGTCCCATGCTAGGCTTTCGCCCCTGAGCTTCCACCCATAATTATACAGATTGCTTCACTTAGGTTCTTTAATCTTTGAGATTGTTGTTTTGGTGGTCATAATCATTTTTTATATTTGGAACTATGGACCAGTAGTAGAAGACATGAAAATAATAACTTCAAGGCAGTAACAATGATATAAGGAGCTATGTAACATCAATGCATTACTTGTGAGCTTAAATGACACAATTGAATTCAATCGACTAAGAGGAGTATTCACCAAGCTTGCTTTTGCAAATACCATTTCTATACTAGCACATAGGAGGAGAATAATTACACAAATATAGAGAAATGAGCATATAATGAAGTAATTTTACACGCTAAGGAGAGGGGCAAATATTGTTATCCACACTGTAGATCTTACGATGCCACTATGTTTCCTTTATTAGGAATAGAACTTAGGAAATTCACTTCATTGCTATTAATCGCAAGTATCAGATTCCATGCCAAGGAATATGGAATTGAATAGCCTTACATACCTTATTCTCTGACCAATACAACTATCACGATTCAGCCTCCCCTTAAAGGTGTTAATCTACAATATAAGTGATGACAAACTAAAATTAGCAGCTATCACACCGTGAGCCTTGTAAAATAGTAGCTAACTTTGACGTATTATGAGCCCATACAACCCTTAAAATAATGTATATCACCACATCCTCCTTTTCTGTCCAATACATACCTTATATATCATTTGCCAAGATTACCCAAGTTGTCCCAACAACAATACACATAAAACAACCTCAAATATTCTTTATCATACAACCAAATATTGAACTCACCTCCCCCTTGAGTTCTTCATGACAGCACACCCATAATTTCTCACTCAAACTCATACATAAAGAGGACAAAAATATGGAGCAATCACCTTACCTCAATTTCTGCAATTTCTCCTTATAACTTGAACTCTTCTAGAACTTCAACTTCCCTTCACACTTGAACCAAAGAAGAAGAAAAAAGTTTCTTAATAACCAAGAAAAAATGAGCAGTAGCTTGTGGGAACTTCTGCCTTGTACTTATAATCAAGCGTGAATAACATGATTTCCTAGTCCATGGGAGAATTAAGCTAAATCCATAAGTGTTTATCTTACCTTGGTTTGCAAATATGAGAGTTTCTTTAAGAACCCTAGAAGGATATTTTTTAGGCTGCTCTTGAGAGAAAAGAGAGAGATAGATAAAGTTAATTCATAATTTTGTGTGTTAAAATGAGTGAAAAGATCAGCTTATATTGGATTTATATACAACCTTCTTGACCATTAAAAAATCCTCTAGAACCTCCATTTTTTGGTCCATTTTCAGCCACTAATTGGTCAAGTAGGTGATGCACCTGCTTATGTACATTAAGCAACTCAAAAGGTCAAACTAGGTGATGTACCTACTTGCCTTTACTTGGGCCTAACCATATTGGGCCTTTGCAGATTTGGCTGTTGGGTTTCCTATCACTTTTATTTTATTTTACTTAGTTTGGGCCTCAAGTGAGCCCATTAATATAATCTGATCCATTGACCTTGGGTCCTTTAACTATATCCATATAGCTTAAGTAGGTAATGCAGCTAGTAGCTTAATTAAGCCAAGCAAGCAACTCACCATTTTATTCCGTTCTCTAAATATTAATTCTTTTTGCTTTAACTTAGCACTTAAATTTGAGCTTTAAACACAATTACCACCTTACTATCTTGAGTTTAAATACTTCAGTCGGGGTTAACTTGCAGTACACATGTTGAAACGTGCAAGGCATCACATCACCTTTCAAGCTAGTTTAAAGCAACACTAATCACATAAGAAACATGGTTCCTCACATATACAATAAGTTTATGCCAAGTATCATATGAATAGAACTTAATTATGCGTAATACGGGGTGTTATAGAAACCATGTTGTAATGCATACACCCTATGTCATCTCCAACTTGGCAAAGCTTATTTGTGTTGAATACTTGACATAGTATCTCGTATGCACCTAAATGATTTCTACAGACCATATTGGTCAACCGTAGATAGGTTACTAGGACTTCGAAGTTCCCACTATTTACGATGGGTCTCATGTACGGCTCGTAGGTCCCCCTACAGTCCATACATGTCATTCGTAGAACCCAACTTTGACTCTCAAAATTTCACGAAGTCTGGAACTCACTACGAGACCTATATATGACTTGTACAAAGGTTGACAGACCATCTTGGTGAGCCGTAAAAAGGGTACTGGAATTTGAATTTTTGAAAAATTATTTTCCCACTACCTACGGTTGCCAGCTACAGCCCGTAGAAGCATCTACGGGACCTGTAGACACATACCCCAGCTCAAATCTACATTTTCCCATCTTTTCCAAATCTGAGGTGTTATAATATCTCCCCCTTGGGAACATTCGACCTCGAATGAAACTCAAGACATCATAAAGAGGGTAGGAAAACATCTAACAACCCAACATGAATGCAATCACATAAAAGCACATATTTGAGGAGGAAGAATCGACTCTAAGCTAAAGCATATCCAAAACATCATTTCATAAGGCATATATGCAACTCATACTCAAATGCTCATAAACATGGAGATATCAATAACGTTAACTTATTTTCTCAAAATCAAGTTTTCATGAGCATGCATGCATGCATGAGGAAACATGGGAATAACTAAGACACATGAAATCAAAAGAGTGAACCATGAGGAACTAAATACCTCAAGCTAGAGTAGGGACGGAGAGAAGGAAATGAGGATAACAAGACATCATATCGTCCTCGGCTTCCCAAGTATCACTCTCAACTAACTGATTCCTCAAAAGAACCTTCACGGAAGCAACTTCTTTGTTTCTCAACTTTCGGACTTTCCAGTCTAAAATCTTGACCGAAACTTCTTCATAAGAAAGACTATCCTTTTTACCAAGACTCTCCAATGGTACTATAGATGTCGGATCACCAACACATTTCTTCAACAAGGAGATATGGAAAATCGGATGCACCGATGCTAAGTCATTAGGCAAATTATGTTCATAAGCAAATTTATCAATACGCCTCAAAATATGATATGAGAATTCAAGATCTCTTCTTCTAACATCGACATAGGACTTTTGTCGACTTTAAGCCGTTTTCAATGTTTCTCTAATAATCCAAACTTTCTATAGAGCATGATGTATACCAATGCAGGACATATCAAAGAAAACTCACCAACTTCAAACCAACCTATAGGAAATCTAAACCTCCTACCGTAAAGAGCCTCAAATAGAGCCATACCAATGCTTGAATGATAGCTATTATTATATGCAAACTCAATCAAAGGCAAACGATCATCCCAATTACCCTTGAAGTCAATCACACAAGATCTCAAAATATCTTCTAAATTTTAGATAGTACTTTTTTCTTGACCATCGGTTTGAGGAGGAAAGGTCGTACTAAGTTTAATACGAGTACCAAGCCCTTTTGAAAAGACTTTCAAAATTGAGAAGTGAATTGGATATCATGATCGGAGATGATGGATAAGGGCAATCCATTAAACCTAACCATCTCCTTCAAATACAATCTAGCATAGTCCTCCGCAACATAAGAAACTTTAACGGGGATAAAATGAGCCAACTTCATCAAACGATCTACTATAACCCAAATCGAGTCATGTTGTCGTCGGGTGTGGGGTAGACCAACAATGAAGTTCATATTCAAATATTTCCACTTCAAAGTAGAAATACTAATATCTTGGGACAAACCTCTCAGATTTTGATGCTTGACTTTCACTTGTTACAATTAGGACCCTTAGCCACAAATTCTGCAATATCATTCTTCATCATACTCCACCGATAGACCTCCTGCAAATCGCGATACATCTTGGTGGCTTCCGAGGTGAATGGAATATCGAGAACTATGGGATTTTGAAAAGATTTGCTCTCTCAAGTAATCTACATTGGGAACACACAAACGACATTGATATCAAAGCACTCCATCTCCCCTTTAGGAGAAAGCCTCAACAGACTTTTTAAGTACTGCTTCCTTCAATTCAATTAGAATTGGGTCAAAACCTTACTTTTCTCTTACATACGACACAAAAGACGACACCATTGGTGGAGTCAACCAACCGAACACCCAATCAGGCCAATCTATGAACATCACGAGCCAACTCCTTCTTATCTTCCTCAACATAAGCTACACTACCCATTGATAGCCGACTAACAACATGCGCAACTAAATTCGCTTTGACAGGGTGATAGAGGACACTCATGCCGTAATCTTATAGTAACTCAAGCCACCTCCTTTGGCGAATATTTAGATCCTTTTTCTTGAACACATATTGCAAACTCAAAAGCAACAAAAACGACTTTTCACTAAACAACAACAATACATATGCATTTGCTCAAAATTAGGGTATTTTTGGATTTGTCGATTTTCTTTCAAAAATAATAAATAATAGGTGCCATTACACCATTATTCAATTTTCACATCTATAGAAAGATTCTTGTTCATTACCCCAAGAAGAAATACTTAGTATCAAGAATTTTGTTCGAAAATTGTAAAATCTTTCAAAAAAATGACTTACCTGTTTTAAGTCGAATAAGACCTTTAATTTTAGAAAAAGAGAGTGACGGCCGGAGATGAGGAGGAAGATAATAGGCATAGTATTTATTGATAGTCGGATTTTCTAAGGAAAAAGAAGAAGAAAAGAACGTTGACGGGAAAAAGAAGAAGAGAGAAAATTCTAATTTCTTTTACTTTTTTTTAATGGTTTGGATAGAATTATAGTAGTTGAAAAATGTAGAGTTTTATTGTATTTTATAAAAGATTAGAAAGTTTTGAAATTGTTAACTTGATCCCAGATTAACTTAATTACATTTTAAAGTGGATTGGACCCTTTCTTGGTCAAAGTGTCACCAAAAATAAAACCAAGACTTATTTGACACCTTTTATTCAATTTTCTTTGGAAAGCTATTAGCTTAAACAGTAAGCAATTGCGGTTTAAAGTCGCGTCGAGTTTATGCTACCGACTATATATATAATACCACCCTTCCAATATGTACTACTCTTGTTCTTATTTGCTTTCTTTGTCTCAGAACATATCCACTGCAAGTAAGTAATTTTTTATGCCCTTTTGTGTATTGTTTCCCCAGTTTATGGATATTCTCCATTCTTTATGCTTTTACCATATGAATAATAACGTTTCTTTATGCTTTTTATGTAACTTTTCCTGTGTTTATGGGGTTTTCTCCATCTTTATGGCTTCACCATATGGAAATCGATATAATTGAAGTTCGGTTTAAACATTGATATAACGCAGATCCAAGAAAAGAGGCAAGACGTTGTACTATAAGAAAAGAAAAATAAAGATTGAGACCTGGAAGTGATTCTTGCTAACTCGAGAATATTAACAACACAATTCTCCACTTTCTTGCATATTGTTCAAGAATTCTCCAGTTTCTTGCATATTCTTCAAAACTCAATTTTGTTTCTTGATTGATTTTTTGTGCCCTAGAATGCTCTCTAAACTTAGTCCATATACACTTAGTAGAAACACCACCTAAGCTATTGCATGGAAAATTGAGAATGATCTACACATTCTTTGAACATATTTTTTACCAATGATTTCTCTGTTAAATGAATTAAGTAGAGTGTTTCTTTCTTGCTTGTGGTCTAGGTGTGGGTTGGCAATACTGCCAAATTTCATAATGTAGAGATATCATATTTACTTTTCTAGAGCAGCGAAGCGGCTTTGAAAGTGGAGATTTAAATTTCACGATAGTTGACAAGACTATATTTCTACAATCATATGAACAAAATAGTCACAAAAAGAAGAACAAAAGCAACAAAATGACTTTTCACTAAACAACAACAATACATATACATTTCCTTAAAAATAGGGTATTTTTGTGTTTGTCGATTTCTTTCAATAATTATAAATAATAGGTACCATTACACCATTATTCAATTTTCACATCTATAGAACAATTTCTTGTTCATTAACCCAAGAAAAAAACTTAGTATCAAGAAGGTGTTGTTCGAAAATTGTAAAATCTTTCACAAAAATGACTTACCAGTTTTAAGTCGAACGGGACCTTCAGTTTAGAAAGAGAAAGTGACGGCCAGAGATGAGGATGATGATAATAGAAATATTTTTTGTTGATAGTCGGATTTTCTAAGGAAGAAGAAGAATAGAACGTTGGAGAGAAGAATAAGGAGAGAGAAAATTCTAATTTCACTTACTTTTTTTAATGGTTTGTATAGAGTGAAAGTAGTTGAAAAATATAGTATTTTTTTGTATTTTATAAGAGATTAGAAAGTTTTAAAAATGTTAATTTGGTCCAGATTAATTTAACTATATTTTGAGTGGGTTTGACCCTTTCTTGGTCAAAGTGTCACCAAAAACAAAACCAAGACTTAATTGACACATTTTATTCAATTTTCTCTGGAAAGCTATTAGCTTAAACGGTAAGCAATTGTAGTTTAAAGTCGCGTCAAGTTTATGCGACCGACTCTATATATAATACCACCCTTCCAATATGTACTACTCATGTTCTTCTTTGCTTTCTTTGTCTCAAAACATATCCACTGCAAGTAAGTAAATTTTTTATGCCCTTTATGTATTGTGCCCCAAATTTATGAATTTTCTCAATTCGTTGTGATTTTACCATATGAATAATAACGTTTTTTTATGCTTTTTGATGTAATGTCTCCTGTGTTTATAGGTTTTTCTCCATTCTTTATGCCTTCATCAGATGAATATCAATATAGTTGAAGTTAGGTTTAAACATTGATATAACGCGGATTCAAGAAAAGAGGCAAGGCATTGTACTATAAGAAAAGAAAAAAGAGATTGAGACTTGAAAGTGATTCTTGCTAACTCGAGTTTATTAACAACACAATTCTCCACTTTCTTGCATATTGTTCAAGCATTCTCCAGTTTCTTGCATATTCTTCAAAACTCAATTTTGTTTCTTGCTTGATTTTTTGTGCCCTGGAATGCTTTCTAACCTCTGTCTAGATACGCCTAGTAGAAAGACCACCTTGCCTATTGAATGGAAAATTGGGAATGATCTACACACTCTTTGCATATGTTTTTACCAATGATTTCTCTACCAAATGAATTGAGTAGAGTTTTTCTTTCTTGCTTATGGTCCAGGTGCGGATTGGCATATATAGATGCTACACTTAATACTATCAAATTTCATCAAAGTAGAGATATCGTATTTATTTTTTCTAGAGCAGCAAAGCGACTTTGGAATTAGAGATTTAAATTTCACGACAATTGAAAAAGACCATATTTCTACAATCATATGAAAAAAATGGTCACAAAAAGAAGAACAAAAGCAACAAAAATGACTTTTCACTAAACAACAACAATACATATACATTTCCTCAAAATTAGAGTTATTTTGGGTTTGTCGATTTCTTTCAAACATAATAAATAATAGGTACCATTACACCATTATTCAATTTTCACATCTATAGAACGATTTTTTATTCATTAACCCAAGAAAAAAATTTAGTATCAAGAATGTGTTGTTCGAAAATTGTATAATCTTTCAAAAAAATGACTTATCCGTTTTAATTTTAGAAAGAGAAAGTAACGGCCGGAGATGAGGAGGAAGATAATAGGGAGAATATTTGTTGATAGTTAGATTTTCTAAGGAAGAAGAAGAAGAAGAGCAGAACATTGGAGAGAAGAAGAAGACAAAAAATTCTAATTTCTTTTACTTTTTTTTTAATGATTTGGATAGAATTAAAGTAGTTGGAAAATGTAGTATTTTTTTGTATTTCATAAAAGATTAGAAAGTTTTGATAATATTAATTTGGTCCCAGATTAACTTAATTACATTTTTAAGTGAGTTTTATACTTTCTTGGTCAAAGTGTCACAAAAAATAAAACCAAGACTTATTTGACACATTTTCTTCAATTTTCTCTGGAAAGCTATTAGCTTCAACAATAAGTGATTGCGGTTTAAAGTCACGTCGAGTTGATGCTACCGACCAGTGGCGGAGGCAGGAATTCTATCAAGGGGGTTCAAATAAAAAAAATGTTGTTGCCTGGAATCGAACCCGTGACCCAAAAGCTCACATAGGAGAAATCCTGAACCCCATACACCATTGAGCTACTCCTTTGACATATGCTCAGGGGGTTCAATTTTAAATGTATACACACACACCAAAAAATTGATCTTATATATATAGTGTAATTTTTTCCCCCAGGGACACACTCTACATCCGCCACTGCTACCGACTCTATATATAATACCACCATTCCAATATGTACTACTCTTGTTCTTCTTTGCTTTCTTTGTCTAAAAACATATCCACTTTATGTGTTGTGTCTCCAGTTTATGGGTTTTCTTCAATTGTTATACTTTTATCATATGAATAATAACGCTTCCTTATGATTTTTTATGTAATGCCTCCTATGTTTATGTGGTTTTCTCATTCTTTATGCCTTCACCATATGAATATCAATATAGTTGAGGTTAGGGTTAAACATA
This sequence comes from Solanum piurae, assembly GCA_029582685.1. NCBI lineage: Eukaryota > Viridiplantae > Streptophyta > Magnoliopsida > Solanales > Solanaceae > Solanum > Solanum piurae. Next base: position 42,012 of record JAJOOO010010957.1, read on the forward strand.
TAATGCAGATCCAAGAAAAGAGGCAAAATGTTTTACTATAAGCGGCATTGTATTGCTTACTGAAGTTGTATGCCTACTATATTGTATTTGGCCTACTAATTGCATTGCTTACTACATTGCATTTGACCTGCTATATTACATTTTTCCTTTTGAAAATTGTATGCGGCCTACTAAAATTGTTTGCCTACAATATTGAATTTGGCCTACTATATTATATTTGGCCTACTGAAAATTGTATTTGGCCTACTGAAATTGCTTGCCTACTATATTGCATTGGACCTACTAATTGCATTGTCTAATATATTACATTTGGCCTAATTGCATTGCCTATTAATTGCATTTGGTACTATATCATATTGTCCACAAACTTGTAGGACCTACTAAAAATTTGCATTGCCTATTCAATTTGCATTGTCTGATGGAAATTTGCATTGCCTACTGAAATTACATTTGAATTATTTATAAATTGCATTGTGTTGTAAATAAATTAATGAATGTCCATTTTACCCCTTTTATGCCTATAAAAGGCATTGTAACTGATATGAAAAAACACACAAAAATATGAAAGATAATAGTTTCCTATTTTATCTCTCTACTACATTCTTTCCTTCTTGGTTGTTATTGGCTTAATTTTAGCACTCAGTCTTTATTTTATAACACGTTATCAGCACGAGACTCTGTCATCTCAAAGTTTGAACACTAAATTTGAAGACTAAGGTATTATTATTTTTCTTCTCTTTATTATGACTAATCGTACTAAACTTGAGTTTGTTACCCTTCATAGTTCGGGAAAGAACTACCTTTCATGGGTACTGGATGCTGAAATCCATTTGGATGCAATGGGTCTTGGAGAGACCATTAAAACTGAAAGTAAAGCATCAAAACAAGACTGTGCTAAAGCAATGATATTCTTACGTCATCATATTGACTAAATTTAAAAATTTAATATCTCACAATCAAGGATCCACTCGTTCTGTGGAATAATCTAAAAGAAAGATATGACCATTTGAAGATGGTCATTAATCCAAAGGCATGATATGATTGGATGCATTTAAGGTTACAAGACTCTAAGTCTATTCATGAGTACAGTTCTGTCATGTTCAGAATTACTTCTCAATTGAAAGTATGTGGAGATACGGTTAGTGATGGATGGAAAAAACGTTCTCCACCTTTCATGCCCGAATGTGCTTCTACAACAACAATAAAATCGAGAAAAGGGTTTCAAGAAGTATTCTGAATTTATTTCTCATCTTCTCATGGCTGAACAAAATAATGATTTGTTAATGAAAAATCACGAAAATTGTTCTACTGGATCTACACCATTTCCTGAAGTGAATGAGGAGTACGCCCACCACACTAGGCGTGGAAGAGGTCGTGGAAGTGGACGTGGACGTGATCGTAATTATGACCAAGAGAAAAATCTTTTTCTTGGTGTTAATCATTCACCAAAGAAAAATCACTATCAAAAGGGAAAAGAAAAAGATGAGAAATGTGAAGCAGTTAAAACAAACTGTTTTCGATGTGGCAGAAGAGGTCATTATGAACGTGATTGTCATACTCCTAAACATTTGGTTGAGCTTTATCAAACATCACTAAGAAAGAAGGATAAAAATCATGAAGCTAATTTTATCACAGATCATATTGACATCACACACTTGGATGTATCAGATTTCTTCACACACCCTGAAGAAAAAATAGATCACTTAATTGGTGACGGTTCTGTTGATATGAAAGAATAATCATGGTTAATATTTGCTAATAATAATGTTATTAATATTTGTTGTTTTGTACTGGTCATAATGTGGGAAGTAAATAATTAAAGTACTTATGTTTGTCCATGTAAATTCATTGAGTCCTTTTTAAAACATCTATGAAAATGTGAGTTGGATTTTACAATGATTTGAAGATGAATTGAAATATATTAAAATAATATTTTCTTCTCATCCTTTTGTGACTATAGAAGAAAATATATAAAGTTATATTTAAAATAAGAGAAAAGACATAAAGTCACCACTAAAGTTGTCTTGAATTTTCAAAAAAACACCTTAACTTTGCAATCGTCCTATTACCCCACTAAATAATTTTGAACAGATATTATTATATCATTTTTCGATCAGCCCCAGATTTTAAGAAGCAAGTGTGTTCACACACCAATCATTACATGACATGTGTTAATTTAATTAAAAATGTAACTTTTTTTCATTTTAAGTTTTTTTTATCTCTTTCTCTCTCTTTCTCTCTTACTTTTTGACTTATTTTAATTTTGATGTCATCTTAAATTTCACTTCATCTTCCACCTCCCACTTTCAAGTGATCAATATCTCCATTTTCTTTCTTTTTCTTCACCTCCCACCCTCACCCCACCCACCACGTCAAGTTGAACCCCACTTCCATTCTTTTTCTTTTCTTTTTCTTCTTCTTCTGGGGTCAAATTCTTTATAGAATTCATACTATTTTTAGACTTAATTGAATTATTGATAACAAAATTAATTATATTTCTAAGAAAATTTAAATTTTTGAAGGTATCATCAACTACTCCTTTTCATATAACTTCAAAATTAGAAATGATAATTTTAAAAGAATCAATGAATTCCCCAAAAATTGAAAGAACTTAATTGAAATCGGATAAAAAAAACTATATGATTCTCCTAATCATCTTGAAATCTGATGGGTTTATCAAATTGTTCGAAATGTAAGAAAATATTTGGATAAAGTTTTAAAATTAAAGAGATTAAAACTAATAGTAGTAAAAAAAGGAAGGTGAAGTTGTGGTAAAAATGGTGACATTGAAAGTGAGAACCTTCAATGGAGATGACAATAAATTTTTGAAGAAGAAAGAAGAAAGAAAGAGAAAAAAAAAAAGGAAAAAAAGTTAAAATAATAAGAAAAATAAGAAAATATATTTTATAATAAAACACTTGTAAAAATAAAATTATATTAGTTATTTTAGGTTGCTCACTCTTTTTGAGAGAGTGCACACCACTCTCTATGTCAGGTGGACGCAAAATGATATAATAATATTTGTTCAAAATTATTTAGTAGGGTAATAGGACGATTGCAAAGTTAAGGTGTCTTTTTGAAAATCCGGGACAACTTCAATGGTGACTTTATGTCTTTTCTCTTAAAATAAAAGTAGATGCACTATCTAAGCACTATCTAAATAAAGTAAGTGAAAATAATAACTTTTTCTTTTGTCACTCAAATGTCCTTTCAAGAAATTAGATAATTATATTAATACTTATTTTAGACATGCTAAACTAGACTAAAGTTTAGTTTTAAAGGTTTGGGTGATAAAGATCTTATGCATTATTAGTATATGATCATTATGATTTAAATATCGTTTTAACACTTCCGTTATTTCGTATATTTTATAAATTATTTAGTATAAGATAAGTAATGATTTAATATAAATTTATTTCATTACTTTTGAAGATATGGATAATTCTCCAAGTAAATTATCAAATTATGAAGACGTTTGCTTGATTGATTCTAGTACAACACACACGATATTCAAAAATAAGAAATATTTTTCTCATTTAAGTATGGGCAATAGGAATGTTACTACGATATCTGGTTGTGCAAATTTGATCAAGGGATTCGAAAGAGCCATTATAATTTTTCCCAAGGAAACTAAACTCATAATAAATAATGCTATGTTTTCTCATCAGTCTCGGAGAAACTTATTGAGTTTCAAAGATATTCGTGAAATGGTTATCATATCAAGACAATTGATGAAATGAATCTTGAATATCTTGATATAATAAAAAATGTCTCCGGGCAGACATATGTTGTAGAAAAATTTACAGCCTTATCTTCTGAATTGTATTGGACAAAAATTAGTGCAATTGAGGCACATTTTATAGTAAATCGGGGGTTTACAAATTCTGATACCTTCGTACCTTGGCATGATCGTACGGGACATCCTGGGTCTATAATGATGAGATGAATTATAGAAAATTCAAATGGACATCCATTAAAGAATTTGAAGATTCTTTTAAATGGTTAATTTTCTTGTAATGCATGTTATCAAGGCAAGTTAATTTAATTGTGAGACCATTACCAACGAAAGTCACTATTGAGTCCCCTGCGTTCTTGGAACGTATACATGGGGACATTTGTGGACCTATTCACCCACCAAGTGGGCCATTTAGATATTTTATGGTCCTGATAGATGCTTCTTCTAAATGGTCTCATGTGTGCCTATTGTCCTCTCACAACTTGATATTTACAAAATTGTTGGCACAAATAATACGATTACGGGCACATTTTTCTGATAATCAGATTAAGTCCATTCGCCTTGATAACGTTGCAGAGTTTTCATCCCAAATATTTAATAATTATTGTCTATCGATTAGGATAAGAGTTGAACATCATGTAGCTCATGTTCACACTCAAACTGATTTGGCTGAGTCATTAATTAAACGTTTGCAGTTGATAACAAGACCATTACTTATGAAAACTAAGTTGCCTACTTCAGTGTGAGGTCATGCAATTTTGCGTGCTGCAGCACTTATTCATCTCAGACCGATAAATTATCATGAATTTAACCCATTGCAATTGTTTTTGGGTCAACAACCCAATATATCTCATCTAAGAATTTTTTAATGCGCTGTATATGTGCCGGTAGCACCACCACATCGCATTAAGATGGACCGCAAAGAAGGTTAGGAATATATAATGGGTTTGAATCACCCTCCATTATTCGCTACCTTGAACCACTAACTGGAGATATGTTTACAGCCCGATTCGCATATTGTCGATTAGTTGAAACACTTTTTCCAAAATTAGGGGGAGAAAATAGTGAAATTAAAGGAGAAATTTTATGGAAAAATCCATCATTGTCTCATCTTGATCCTCGTACTTTCATTTGTGAGCAAGAAGTACAAAAGATCATTCATTTGCAGAAAATTACAAATCAAATGCCAGACAGATTTACAGATTTAAAAAAAATTACTAAATCGCATTATCTTGCAAAGAATGTCCCAATTCGAATTGATGTCCCTGTAGGACCATCTACTAGTGTCATAGCTAATGAGTCAAAAGCACGCCTGAAGAGTGGTAGACCATTAGGTTCAATGGATCAAAACCCTAGAAAAAGAAAATTAAAAGGTCAAAATGACACTATGAAAAAACCTCATATAGAAAGTCAAGATGTGAGTAATTCTAGTATCCTTGAAGGGATCAATGAACTTGAGACTCAAGAAAATAATGAACTATCCATAACATCAAGTGATGATAAAATAAATTTGAATCAATCAGAAATAACGGTGGATTATGTTTTGGCATACAATGTTGCATAAAAAATTATGCAAAATAGTGAGGATCTTGAACCTCAATCTGTTATAGAATATTGACAAAGAAATGATTGCCCAAAATGGCAAAAAGTAATTCAATCAAAATTGAATTCACTTATCAAGCGCAAAGTTTTTGGGCCTATAGTACAAACACCTAATGTTATGGATGCAATAACATTGTGTTATCTCATTAGTTTTTGGGCCTATAGTACAAACACCAAAATGGCAAGGATTTTCTCAAAGGCCTAGCGTCGATTATGAAGAGACATACTTTCCTGTTATGGATGCAATAACATTGTGTTATCTCATTAGTTTCACGATCCATGAGAGACTTAGAATGCATTTGATGGATATGGTTACAACCTATCTTTATGGATCACTCGATAATGAGATATACTTGAAAATTTCTGAAGGATTAAAAATGCCCAAAGCATACAGTTCAAAGTCTCGGAAAATGTACTCAATTAGATTGCAAAGATCATTGTATGGTTTGAAGCAATCTGAACGCATGTGGTATAACCGGCTTAGTGAGTATTTTTCTAAGGAACGTTATATAAATGATGCGATTTACCCATGTGTGTTTATAAAGAAAACAATATCAGAGTTTGTTGTACTTGTTGTTTATATTGATGACATAAACTTTATTAAAACTCCAATGGAACTTCATAGGGCAATCGATTATTTAAAGAACGAATTTGAGATGAAAGATATCGGAAGGACAAAATTATGTCTTGGTTTGCAAATGAAGCATTTGACAAACGGTATTTTTGTTCATCAATCTGCATACACAAAAAATGTGTTGAAAATATTTTATATGGATGTACTCCATCCATTAAGTACTCCAATGGTTGTTCGATCACTTGATATGAATAAAGATCTATTTCGACCTCAAGAAAAGAATGAGGAAATTCTTGGTCCTAAAGTACCATATCTTAGTGCAATTGGCGCACTAATGTATCTTGCTAACACTACAAGGCCTGATATAACCTTTTCAGTTAATGTGTTAGCAAGATATTATTCTACTCCTACTAGAAGACATTGGAATGGTATCAAACACATATTGCGGTATTGATATACCGTGAGTTTACGGTATTTCTAATACATTTCACTTACAAGTTGTGTATGTTTAGGGCCTTGTTGTATTGGTTTTTATGTGTTTTTATCATATTTTGCAGGAAAGATGTTCAGGCGCGGAAGTAAAGAGACAGCTGAAAGGGATGCAGAAAAGGGCATCTACGGAGTGATCTACGGACCGTAGGTCTATTG
>JAJOOO010010958.1:0-55960 GCA_029582685.1 Solanum piurae
AGGTTGAATGTTTTGTCCATGTGGAGTGGATGTGGCAATTTTTTAAAATAAAAGAGAGAGTGTATTACACACACCATGATGAGAGTGATATAAAAGAGAGAGGTGTGTTTCTCAAACTAAAAATTGATAGTTTAGGTATGAAACTCACACTCTCAATAGTTTAGGTATGAAACTCAAAAAAAGGGTATAGTTTAGGTGTGTTTTTGAAACTTATCTCTTTAAAAAATAAAGACACTTTTCACATTAATAAGTTTGTAGTAATCTCTTCGTTTAGTTTCACTTTATGTGTCCCCATTTTGATTGATACACAATATTAAAAAATAAGATATCTTTTTAAAAATCTTGTAATTTAATTTTTAAGCTAAATATATGAGTATATAAGATACCAAAATAAATGGTTATTAGATTTTGTGATCCTAAAAATATCATGAGATGCTAAAATATGAAAAGATAGTTTTAAACCGTGTAGTTTAAGTGTTAAAGTAAGTTATCCGATCAAGTTATTTGAATCTCTTTGAGTCATAATAGATTGATAATTTGAAATTTACGAGTTCTAATTCTTAATTTCTTAAATTAAAGTAATTTGATTTTAAATAAATATAAAATTTAAAGTCAAAGTTACGAGATTTTGTCGAACCCGAACCTTCGACTCTACATACGTGTTTGCCCTTGGCTATAACATATAGTTTCTCCCTGTTGCCAACATTTTTGACTTATTATTTTCTAATTTTTTAACTTTTATATATATATTCCTTTTGAAAGAATTGTTCAATTCCAACGAAAACATTTGTTGATTAATTGCTATATATGTTGCATTTGAATACCTATATTATATAGTTTCCCCTCCAACAATAAATCACATGTATTGTTTTTTTATAATTTGTAACTTTATTCAACGAATTGGAATCCTAATTTAGATATATTTATTTTGTATTTGTTTGCAAGGTCCTCTAAGGGCAAACAACCAAAAATAAAATAAAATTAGAATGTCTTTCATTTTAGTATTTTATGTTTCACCAAACCTTATTAACGCGGAATATTTTTTGTACATTAGACTGGCCTTTCATTATATGTTATTTAAATATTTCTAATTAATTAGAATTCATATTGGGTATATTCACCAAAAGAGTGGAGTGCGTGGTTCATAACTTCAATTAAAAACATGATTTTTTAACGAAATTTTCATTAGAAATCACTCAAAAATTTGCTTGTTGAAAATGTTTTTGATAGGCTTTTCATAGGAAATCTCCTGATTTTTGACGAATTTCCAAAGGGAGTAGTTTTGTTCATTCTCAATATGTTATTACAACCCAAGCTCATGACACGTACCGCCCGCATAGATTTGCTCCCCTCGAGCTACACTATTCATTGAGTCTAAAATTGCTTGTACCGTGTGAACTTGTGCTATATCTGATAAGTTCTTCTTTTCGACCTGTTAATCAATCCGCCCTCTGTCATGAACATCACACAACATTTAAACATGACATATTAAATTAAGAATGAATAGATTTCTACCATCTTAATGTACAATTTGATACTAGCGAGCTCCCTCCTTCCAAAAATAAGTGTTACCCATAGCAAAAATCACGTTCATTGAGAAATCAATAAACACAATGTATAGTTTACTAAACCGCCTTATTTAATAAATGTCTCTAAAAAGTTAAATATTATTAAGAATGAAGTATATCTAAAGATATAGCTGGAAAAACATATAAACAATTTTTTGTCTTGAATTCCTAAAGACTTGTGTAGTAATAATTAATTTTTTTTATTAAAATAACACTTATTTTAAAACCGAAAAAATAGTAAAGAAACCAAATGTAAGTTTAATTAGTATTAAGTGGAACCTAACAAACCTAGATACCCTTTATAGGGTAGACAATTATGCACCTATATATATGAATATCAAGTGAACTTCTTCTTTCTTTTTTATTTATTTTTATTTTCTATTCTTACTTTTAGCAAAATAAATAAATAAAGATGTAGTATATGTTGCTTTCATGAAATTCTAGGGTTACATTGAATTTGGTTTACTGTTGAAATTAAAACAAAAGTAGGCACCGCCTTTTTTTGACATGAGAATTTTGAGACTTTAGCTTAGGTTAAAAAAAATATATTTAATAGGAAGAGGAAAAAATTAACACTTTTTTTTCTTGGTTCAAACCTTTGACTTTCCATTTTTTTTTATTATTTAATTTAAAATTTATATATTAATATATACTCCTCAATGAAAAAATAATTTCCGTTAGAGCAGAAAGTCTATCGAATATAGTTTTTCTATTGTATTTTTTAAAATTATATTTTACTTATAAAATCACGCTGAAATTGATGTTATTGCTATTTTGATAATAATTTGTTGCTATATAAGATTAGTAGTGCATCACTAATTCTATTAACGAATGACGATTAGTGATGAAATAACAAAAATGTTATGTTAAGCTACGATTTATTTAACGAAAAATTAGCAATTTTTTTAAAATATAGAACAGCAACATTAGATGACACCAATTGTAGTAGGTTTTATGGCATCAAATGGTTTTTTAAAAAAGAAAAAAGTTACACAAATTAATTAGACTATTAAAAGCAATCCTTAAATACCATATTTAAAGTTGGTATATAGTTTGGGGTATATGCCAATTGTAATTCTTAAATGTATAGGTTTATAGGGTTAAATTAGATATTTATTAAATTTATTTGACTAATTTCTTTCCGAGATCAAGAAAATTATGATTGCATTATAATTTTTATTTTACCTCTTGCGAAATAAGGTATAATATTACTTATTATATATTGTCAGCGTAAAGAAATTTTTATATCATTAGCCGTGCAATTTAATTGAGTATATAAATATATATAATAGGGTTATACATATATAACTCATCAAGATATATAGGATGAAGTTGTAATCGATAAAACTTTTTTACTCTTTAACTATAAGTCTTGAGTTTTAGCCTTTAAAAATGAAAAAAGAAACACTAGTAGGGGAGTGTTCCCCCCTTTTATAATGGGCGTTATGTACACAATATGAAATCTGTTCAATCATATTTTTAAAATTAACCTATCTTGAAAAGTGTTTTTTAAGTGCTTTTGGTGAAAAGCGGTTTTTATTTGGTTAATAATAAATTTATTAAAAAAATACTTTTAAGCAATAACTATTATTTAAAAAGATACTTCTAATCGATATTTCAAAACGAATATCAGACATCATATGAGAAATAGAAAAAGGGGTTACACATAGTGGCGTAGCTACATGGTGGTCAGGGTGTCCAATTGGACACCCTTCGTTGGGAAAAAAATACCGTATATACAACTAAAGTGATACACAAAATGATTAAATAACATATTTTGGACACCCTTAACATAATAAGTTGTTGTAGCCTAGTGGTTTTAGATGCTAGAAATGAGTTAGTGCTCGCGTATTCAAATCTCACTAGCTAGTTCTACTTTTTAAAAAGAGCTTTTGTTATGCTATTTCTGACATCCTTTGTGAAATTTTTGGCTCTGCCACTCGTTACACATGCAATCCATTATAATTTATAAATAACCATTTGACAAAGTCACTTTACAAAGATTTCTTTTTTTTAATTATTATTCCCATTATAGGGCTTTTTTCTTCTTTGTTTTCCTTTTCAATTTTATTGTTTTTTTTTCTTGTGAGGGAAATTCAAGATGGAAATGACAAGGAATTAGAGGATGTTTCCTAAAGTCCACACAAACCAAGAAAAGTCCATAATCTCATACCCCTCCTATATATATATATTTGTTCTTTCCTTTTTTTTACACAACATATATAATATATCTATATATATATAATTCATGTTATAATATAAGGTTTTGAGATGATGGAAATATTCTTAATGTCACAAGAAATGATGAGAAAATCCAAAAAAATGAAGGAAGTTAGAAAATACAAGAAATCATTAGCTCCACGTTTAAGATGGACTCCACAACTTCATCATCTCTTTATTCAATCTGTTCAAAATCTTGGTGGAAGAAATAGTAAGTTCTTTTTTTCAATAAAAACATCATAATAATTATAATATAGTTTTTTTAATTTTTTTTTTTTATATTCTATAATGATAAGCAAAGAAATTCTTGAAAAATCTCATGTGGTTTTTGATCAATAGAAAATTATAAAGGTGTAATTAATTAGTAGTAGAAGCAAATTCAGGATTTGAATTTTATGGATTCTGAAGTTTATTATATGTACATATTCAGTAGATTATATGTTATTGAACATCTTGTTGATGGAAGAAATAGTAAGTTTTTCTCAAAAAGAAAAGAAAATCATTCTTTTGGTGTTCTTTCTTGGATTTAGAAGCAACCTAAAAAAAAGTGAGGGTGGGGTTGCATGGATTGAGCAGAGATGAATTCAGAATATAACAGTTATGTTTAGATTGATCGATATAATTTTATTATTATATGTGTATATATCTTAATTTTTCTTTTATATAGGTACACAAATCAACAAATTCAGAATTTAAACTTGATGATTTCAACCTAGAAATGTTTTAATAATGAACTCATGCACTTATACAATTATGTGTTCAGAATCCAATATATATTACTATATAAAAGTGTATGAATATCGCGTATCTAAAAAAATATCGATTCAGAAGAACCTATAGCATAAGAGCTTTATCCGCTTCTCTCTATATATATTGTATATATAGAGAGAGATAGTTGAATACATAGAATTTGCTCTAGTTCCGCTTTGATTATTTGAATTAATGATTTTTTTTTTTGCTTGTATTTTGAAAGAAGCAACACCAAAGAGAATTGTGCAGATGATGGCTATAAAGGGATTGAAGATTTCTCATGTTAAAAGTCATCTCCAGGTACTATATACCTAATTTACCCTAGCTAGTTAGTAGTTACTAATAATAATTATTGAAGTTTCTATATTTACTCGAATGATGCTATAAATCTTCATTATAAAGTGCTTATATTTGTTTTAGGGATGATTCTTGCATATATAGCTTTACTTTTTAAGTAGTTATTGATCCGATTTTTAAAAAAGTTTAAGTATCAGAGAAAGTACGCTCTTAAATTATTTATTTCATTGTATCTTGAATCTGACTCATCATATACGAGCCTGATTCTTTTTTCGAAAGCTTAATTCAATTTCTTATAAACCTTGTGGACCCATTATGGCACATGGAAATGATACCCTAATAAGTAACTCTAATATTCCAATTGCACAACAAATTAAACTCAAGTAAATGTATATAATGCCTACTGGAGCTAGGTCTATGTAGACAAATAGATTGGTCCAAACATCTAATTAAATTAGTGGAAGAATTTTGCATAATATGTTAATTTAAATAAATATATAACTAGGTTAGGTATGTATCATGCTAGCGTTAGAAGTTCTAAAATTATTGATTGACTACTACACAAAAAAAAAAAAAAAAAAAAAATCATCGCTAATTTATTGCTAAATACATCGTCACGAAATGATTTTTTTTTAATAATTCATCGATGTTTTGTACTAATTCGTTACTAAACAGGATTAACAACAATTTTCTTGAACCTAGATATATATGGTGATCTTTTGTCAATGATATTGTGTCTCTTATGAAATTTGTATAGCTCAAATTAAAAGATATTACATATTTTTGTGATTTTATAATAAGTGATCTAATTACTAGTTACTAATTTTATGTTCATCAATTTGAATTAATTTTAATTAATTATGAAAACCAGATGTATAGAAACATGAGGGAGCATCCAAGCCTCCATGTTGTGATGCCAGATTTCAATTTGTCTTCGCCAATGTAAGTGCTCTTATCTATGCTCATTTACATTGTCGATTTTCAAGTTCGGAATAATAAATAAGGAGGGTTTATCGAGGGTCACTGGAAATGAAACAAGCTCTCTATCTCATACAATAAGGTTAATTCTATTAAGACAAAGTATGTCTTACCTTCTTTTAATTTTTTTTGTTATTTGTTGTTGTAATTTCCATTTAATAATATAGGAGGTTACATTCTTCGAAAAATTATGTTGCATATATATAGTAGGTGTTGAATTCCTTTGACTTCCCCGTATATTTACTTCTTTCTGTTTTGAATTTTGTTAATGAGAATCCTAACGTTCCATCACTATTACTGAATTCGATCAAACCCATAACTGATATTTTAGCTCGGTCCCTAAGTTCTTATATTTAAAGTAATTACCCCTTTTTCTTTACATCCTTTTTCAGGCATGTGTCAAAAATATTAGGAGAACATTCTCAAAATAGCAGCAAACAGAGAGAATCTGGAAGCCAAAATGGTGAAAATATACATTATAATGATTACCAGGTAAATAATTTTCTAAAATATTATTTGTGAGTTTTAACAGTAGATTAGTTATCATATTTATCAAGTTACCTATTACTCCCTTTCTACAAATTTATATGTCACACTTTTATTTTTAATCGATCCAAAAGAATATCGTCCTACTTTCTTATTTTAAAATAGTTTAATTTTAAACTTCTTATCTTTTACTCTTATTAAGATTATTTATAGGTTATAGCTATATATATAAAATATAAATAACTTTGTTTAAATCACAAATTTTAAAACTCTTTCTATTTTTTTAAACTTTGTATCACACATGTATATATCCAGATAATTTGCGATGGAAGATGTAATGTTTTATCATATAGATGTTTAACTACTATATAAATATATATACTGTTAATGTAAAAAAAATTATTATTAAGTTATTTAAAAGATAACTGCAGATAATTGTTCGTAAAAATGGGATAAGTAGCCTAAAAAATAAAATGAACATACATTTTTTATTTTCTATTCAGTGTTTGGTACCCACATTAGAGTCCGACTAAATCTGAATTCGCACCGGAAAGTCCTATATTGGGGGTAAACGCTCTTAACAAAGACGACTCGATCGATACCCAAGGGGACTCGAACCCGAGACCTCTTTGTTAAGGATAAAATAGTACTTATCACTCCACCACAACCATTGTTGAAAAAATAGACGTACATTGATAGTGTGAAAACTTATATATTGTCAGATTATATAAATTAAAGGGGAAAAAACCCTTGTAAGTTGTACCCCAAAAAGAAAAACTATTTACAAGCAGATATCCCCTTACTTTCATTTCCCCAATCAGAGTATATATATACTCTAATGGTAAAAGAGGAAGAAACAGTGCTTCAGTAAAAACACTACTCAGTTACGCTTTGATACCATTAGTGTATATATATACTTTGATGGCATCAAGGAGGAACATACAATGTTTCAATGAAAAAACTGCTCAATTACAGCTTGATACCATCAGAGTATGTAGATACCATCAAAGTGTGTGTGTATATATATATATACCCTAATGGTATCAAGGATGAAAAAACAGTGGTTTAGTGAATAGAAAAATGGAGCAGTCGGGTAAATAGTTTGGACCGTGGGTCCAATCAGTATAACTATATTGGATTAGGTTCAATTTAAATAAATATTTTGCCTAAAGAGTTCAATTTGTGTAGTTTTCCCTAAATTAAATCCTACTGGTTATAATTACCTTATAATTAGTCATGATTTGATTGTATAATTTTAGAAAAAGTTAAATGTTATGCATATTTAAAGTGTTTTTTTAAAAAATTTCCAGGAAACAGAAGGAAGTATTAGTGGAATGACAAAGGAGGAAGAAGAAGATAATGCTGGTGAAATATATGAGTATAGAGAAACTAGTACTCAAATTAACCTAGATTTAACTCTCTCTTAATCATTTATTTAATTTTTAATTAATTAATTATGTGAGTATAGAATTAAATAGTCCCCTAGCTAGTTGATATTTACCATTTTTCTTATGTTTATGTACATTATAATTATAATAATAGAACTAGGTATTTATAAATTACGACTATGGTGTTCGAATCAACATGTACGTATCCTTACTAATATTATAAGGTACTTAGCGTGCTATCTACCATCAGCATAGGCTAGATAGGTACTTTACGTGTCGAGCTTTGGATAGATGAAAAGAAATCACCTAGTATTTTTGCTTATGATGAAATTTGATCATGACCAGAATATTTAAGAGATAACGAAGGTTGAACTTAAACCAAATTGAAGAAATAATCAAACACTCATCCTTACATTTCAATTTGTGAGAGTATATAATTAGACACAAAATTTAAAAAAATAAGAAGTAAGCATTTTTGAAAATTATGCTTTTAAACATCCTATGAAGTTTTTGAGGCTATACGAACATGTCAATTGACTATACAATAAGAAGTTTAAAGTTCAAATGTAAACACATGTCGTTCTTTTTTAAACAAACTGATATGAAAGGTAGTATTTTAGTCAGAATTCAATTTTACTTATGTTAATACAACTACCACAAGAATGTTGAGTAAAGCCATAAGCAAAAAAGCTCATTTGTCATTCCAAATTCCCAGTACAACACTTGCAACTTCTTCAAAAACTACCATTCATACTTTTTTTTTGTCATAACGTTGGTGTCTAAGCCAACTTGCACACATCTTAACTAATTCAGCAATAGTCACCAGGTAACTCTATCTGCCAAGGGTAGGACAGATGAGAATAAATCAATTGAAACCTCATAGTTTATCAACCTATTTCGTTGACCACTGGCCGTTCACATATACTTTCTGCAAAAACTCAATTTATTTTCAAATGCCAAACATCAATCGAAGTACATGCAACATTTACACAACGAGGTGACCTACGGTTCAATACCTCGTCGATTAATCCTAAGCATACATACAGCAATTTGTTGCCTAAGCACGAATACGAGTTTCATATTTGATCTCTGCATACAGGCTAATGTTTTTTTCTCCACGAGATTACGTTCAGTAATTGAAGATCTATTCAACCTTCTTTCCCCTGAAGCTGCCTCGTGGTAGTCTGCTGAGGACACCAGAATCCAGCTTCTTGTAATGGCCTTGAAGCTTATCGAGGGCACTGTAAACGAAACCATCAACGTCATCTTCATATCTTTCGTATAGCACTGGAAGAGTGTGAGCAGCGATGAAACCTTATAAACAGTCAAAATTCAAAGTATAGTCAAGACAACGTCCTTTAATATTTGTAATGAAAACAGCAAAACAACAACATATATCACGGAGATGCAATTTCAACTGTATAAGGCGATACCAGTTAGTTGGGATGAAGTTCTATTGACACTTATATAAACCCCTTTTTGTGATCTTGCAATGTAAGAGCAGAATTTTCTAATGATATGATTGAACTTAATGTCTTTCTCCCTCTTCCATCGTCTTTGTGTCATACGATATTATCAAGGGTCCGCCTTGTATTTCCAACACTAATTAGTACCACTTATAAAACATCTGATCCTGTTTGTGTTAAAACTAGCAACAAAGACATTACAAAGGCGGCCAATAAAGTTAGTCAAAGGACTCTATTCTACTTTTCGTAGTCTTACACGTTCCAGATAACGAGTTTAAGGTGATATCATAGGACGCAGCGAAATGCTGAGAAAATTAATTGCATATTTGTATCTACAAGTGACGTTGTTTATATTCGTATATTAGACAGCTTCATATCAGTATGAAATTGCTATCTGGAAAATGAAATGCTTTCCGGTTTGATACTCAAAGAAGGGGAGGTAGTATGCTATCATGGAAATGAGAGATCTCTTACCAATATACAGAACAGTCAAGAAGTTGCACCAGCTTCCTATCATACCAGCAGCCCACAAGCTCAGTATAATCTAAGACCAACTCGAAGACATTAGCTTCGTAGTCAGCAACAGTACTTTACAGTAATAGAAATTTTCAGCCGCAAGATTCAGTGATTAATCAAATTGTTAGCATAAATTTTGTTTAGAATTGCAAGTTTGACATCATAGAGAGGAGAGAAGATGTCAATATGGAAAAATCTCGTCTAAAATTGGGAAAAAGATGGGATAAGATATTAAAGAAAACGAAGAGCAAAAGAGTTCAGGGAGACAGGCAATCCGCAACAGTCTTTTGTGAGGGGGGTGGGGGGATGTCAAACAGCTGCAAGAAAATTTAGTGATCAGAGCATAGAATTTTCGCCTAACATATGGATCTTAGTCCAAAAATATCACTAGGGATCGTAAAAATAAGTTAATGAGTACATAATATTGAACAAACAATGGCAGAAGTCTTGGGATCTTGTAATTGAGTTTAAAAGGGGAAACCTATCTCGATTAGCCTATGAAGGCAAACCTAACTCACTTTGCTTTCTATTGCCTGGTGGTCTATGATCGGACACATTTCATACTTATGTCACACCTCACCTAGAGAAAAGATAATCAAATAAAAAGCTTACGACATTCAAAGAAAGGCTGCAAGATTAATGCCCGCAAAAAAAAAAAGGTAACTTGGAATAGGACCACATAATTCAAATCAAATACTTCATACTTCCTGTCGTTTTACAGTAAGCATATTCTTTTGAATAGAATTGATGATATATATGTATGGTTAATGACTTTAAGCATACCACTACGAATTGTTTCAGATTACCGCCCAAGGCAGCATCTTGAAGGAAGCCCAAACCATGGTTTATTTCAGTGCCTATTCTCTTGGCAATATTGATGAAGAGGTCTTCAGGTAAGACAAGACGAGGAACAGTAGGAGACCTGTTGCCATAGAATGTAAATGCCGTTAATTTGATTCAAGAATGTGATATTAACACACAAATTAGAACAACAAAGGACAAGAAGAGAACATTGCTTTAGAAAATACACAACCTCCACTACAGTCCAGAGTCATTTACGCAAGATAAATTCGGAATTTAGGTATCACCAGCTAGACCTATGACTCAGGCTAGTCCTACGTTAAACTTCACTCTGCCTTGACTCTAATTTAAGTTATATATTAAAGTACATCTGAAACAGAAAGAGATGAAAAAAATGGAAAAGAGACGGTATGGTGCACCATGTTCAAATTGATGTTGAGAGTCACTTTTTTTTTGGATAACTGTGGTGTGTAGGCGAGCTTGCATGCACCTCGACTATTTCCATGGGATACCCACTAGGTAACTTGGTCCACTAAGGCTAGGACAGATGAGAAGCAATCACCTAGTGTTTTTTGTCTCCGTTGGGATTTGAACATGAGACCTCATGGTTCTCAACCCACCTCATTAACCACTTGGCCACATCCTTGGGTGCGTTGGGAGTCACATTTAATAGGAGTACTTGGATATAATGTTTATAAAGTTCTACACCAATAAATAGAAAGGGATCTATTAGGTAGAAAAACGTTGAAGTATTAGCAACTAGCTACTAAAAAATGGACAGTCTTTGGGAGACAGCATTCAACACTTATTTGTTCGCAACTTTGCATTTTGATATCCTTAAATATTCAACACTTCTGTGTGTTAGGAGAAAAATAAAGCGTAGTACTTTATAGTTTATAGCAATGACTTCTTATTTTGTGATACAATGTAAGCAGACCGCATTGTCATAGGATTATAGCACCTGAAATATTATATAAATAACTCTGGTTACTTTTCTCCCTTAAAAGGATCATTGAAGAAAAACGAAAAAAGAATAACAGACATGGAGGAAATATCCTATATGTGAAAGAATGTGAATATTCAACCTAAACCTTAACTGGATGAGTTAAGTAACACGATATATTGTAGTTTTAAAATTAAAACCCAACGGAGGCACTTATATGCAATGTGACAATGTCGGACATTATTATTACCTGTTTATTACCAACAACAACATACCCAATGAAATCCCACGAAGTGCAGTTTGGGGAGGGTGGTAAAGTGTACGCAGACCTTACCCCTACGGCCCTACCTCGTCAAGGTAGAGAGGCTATTTTCGAAAGACCCTCAGCTCAAGTGAAGCAAATCAAAATAGTAATGAAAAGGAAAAATGGTAGTGAAGAAAACATGGACTAATAGGAACATAGTATAGAACATACAGGCAAGGAACAATAACATCAACAAAATAGTGTGATCACCAAAATATAATAAACAACAGATGGTGACAGATAACGAAGGCTACCTGTTTATTACCCCAGAAGCATTTTTCAACAGAAACTGCGCGATCAGACCAAAGGACAGAGCAAAGCACACGAGTGAAAGAAAATTGTAGTTAAGCCACTCGAATAGCACCCAGATGGCTGTAGCACTGATTAAAACGCCGGCTGAAATTTTCTTGTTTCTCCACAACATGCTATCAGCAGCTACAAATCCGAGGAAACGTATTCAGTATTGCTGTACAGCCATAACGAGATAAAGACGCTAATGTATAAAACTACCATACATTTGCCTCCACCCAAACAATGGTGGATTGGTTTTTGACGTCCAAATAGCCTATTGAATTGAGTACTAACAGAGCTTTCACTTTCCTCTTGAAAGAATGACGCAGCTTTGTGTTTCAGCTCACCCTCAGAAATAGAGTCCATGATGTTGTTCAAAAGATTCTCAGCTGTTATTCCTTCCGGCATTTTGTTCTTTTTTTTTTTTTTGGACACATAAGAAGCTAAGTCAGTCATCAGAAGAATAACACACGGCACAAAGTCATTATGGAAAGCTGCAAGATTTATGTAGACCAAATACTGGTAAATCATGTTGCTCGGACTCTCCAAAAATGTTTCACACACATGTCGGATCCTCCCAAAATGCACTACTTTTGGAGGATCTAACGCACACTTGTCAATATTTTTGACGAGTCTGGGCAACATCGTCAACAACCAAAGAAAATAAGCTTTTGGTAAGTAATATCTCAAAGTAGTAGAATATTGAACAAGAACACAAATCATATATTAGCATTACAAAATAAAAAGGTACCTCAGAAGAAATAATGGAGCAGATGTGGCTCACAATATTAAAGAACGGAGCAACCCGAAAAGGAAACTAAGAAGTTTGCAAAAAAAAAACATGAACACACACACACACAGCAAGGAGAGAAGCCTACAAGTCATCAGAAAATCCGTGTCTTCCAGTGAAGCAACAAGTCATACAAGATTAATCCCCAAACATGACACAGGAAATCTACTGATTGTATGAAATCACACGACTAGTCACATTCCAAAAGCACTTAACAATCAGTTTCTATTGCTTAGCTTAGACAGCATGAATTCTTATTTGCTATGATAAATGATACTCTTCCGCCTAAAGCCAAACGCGGAAAATCTGAAATGGTACTGATATAGATATCAATAGAACCAAAGACCTTATATGTACACTCAAATTTATCAAAAGGCGACGAGATAAAGAACGACAAATGCTTCAGAAACCAAAAAGAAACAATCATTCAGAAAGAACCAAAATCCCTAAAACCCAAAAAAGGTAAAATATAGTGTACAACAACAACAACATACCCAATGTATTCCCACAAGTCAAGTGGGGTCTGGGGAGGGTATAGTGTACGCAGCCTTACCCTACCTCGTAGAGATAGAGAGACTGTTTCCAAAAGACCCTCGGCTCAAGTAACACAACGTAAATACAGTGTAAAGAAGAAAATCTTTTTTGTCAAGATTATGCATTACTAAAAAGCTACGATCTTTGCAGGAGAAAACCTGATAAACCTAAGTAGAAACAAGAACTTAAATTAGAAGATTTCTAGCAAAGGATTTCATCATTGAGTTCAAATAAAACTTCTAAGGTATACACACACAAATCACAGATATCAACCAAATTATCACTCAACCCCCATCCACGGTACGAACAACAACAGATACCAAATAACTCTGTCCATCAAAGCTACAACAAATTGAAACAAATCACCTAGTATTTCATCTCGGTTGGGATTTAAACCCGAGACCTCATGGTACTCAACCCAATTCATTAACCACTAACCCACACCCTAGGTTACAACCCCCAATCTACTTAACTAATCCTAGTTTTTACTAGGGAACAGATCAAAAAGATCTAAGCTTTTTTGACTATCTAACATAATTAACCAATTTCCATTACAAAAGTTAAAACTTTTCAAAGAATCTTGATGGTACCCCACTAATTATTTTTTCCACAATTTTCTTAACACACAAAATGTAAAGAACAAATCACAACACTAGAACCATAAAATCAAAAACCCAAAAGGGAAAATGAATGAGTAAATAAAAAAGACTAACCTTTATCAAGAATTATAAACCCAAAGTACTCAAAACTGGAGAAACTAGCAAAGAAAATAAAAAATGTGTCTTTTTTAATCAAGAAGATATTATGTTCTTGGGTTTTTGGTCATTTTGAAATTTCTTCACCCACCCCCTCAAACCCCCCACCCCACCCCCACTTTTAATTCTCGTAAGGTTAAAATAATAAAATACATATCAATTAATTATAATTATAATTATAATTTAATGATAAATTTGTATATATAACATTTATCGATTTGATATATATATAAAATTTATTGATTTAATTAATTTATACCTATTTAATATGGAGTCCATTAAGGGGAAGTATTTTATATCAAACTATATATTTCAAATATTTAAATTCAGACATCTAATTAAATCCGAAAGAATATTAGACATGTGCTATGGTGGTCCTATACAATGGTGGAACCAAGTGGTATCAAAGGGTTCGTCTTGAATAAAAATTACATGGTATATATAAGTTTTTTTTTTCTCTTTTTCTTTAAAAAAAAGTATATTTGTCATTTTTGAAACCTATAAACACAATATTAGAGATTGAGTTAATGATTTAGAAGTTCAAAATTTATGTAGATCTCAAACACGATATTTTTATATCTCAAACATTCTTAATAGAAAATTCTGAATTCGTCAATATTCGTATAATTTTTTTATTTCGACCACATACTCACATATTTCATTTCACAAAAGGAGTTGTAAGTGTGAAATTGTGAATCACGTGGAATTATGGATATTTTATCCATAAGACCTTTTGGAGGAAAAATCATTTTAATCTTGCCACGACTCAGTTCTCTTTCTTTTTAAGTTTTAATTTTATCCGTCTCATTTTAAATGCTATTTTAGCCCAAAATAAATATCACTTTTATGAATTTGAAGATCAAAATTGTCAATTTTAAAGAACTAATTCTCCTTAATATTTATCGATTTTTAAAAAAACATCTAATAAATAAAGAATAACTTATAAGTAAATTATACTTTATATTTATTATTATTCTTAATGAAAGTGAAAAAAAAACTAAAACAACCGTTAAAATGAGATCGAGGGAGTAACTCACAATATTAGAGTTTGGAGCAACCCAAAAACGAGGTTGGAGAACCTTTCGCTTCAACAGGAAAAACTCTTATTCTAGTGTATATATCCTTCCCAGTGTCAATTCAAATTAATTAAACGACTTCAACAAAAAGAAACACTCACATATATATAAATTCCAATCAATATGTCACCTCAATCCCCTATTATAAGCAGGAGCGGACCTACAGTGGTGCAAGTGGTTTCATATGAACCCATTTCATTAAAAAATAACACCGTATATATATGTATATTTAATTAGTTTTTAAAATTATATATGTATATATTAACTTTTGACCCCACTAATAGAAGTGTGATCCTTGGCTGAGTGGTGAAAATGGTTCAATTTTTCCAGCCAACCTGAGTTTGAATCCCTGTTGCACATTTTAGTTTTATTTTTTATATCTTGAACCCTCACTGATTATAAGCACTTTTCGTATAGTTTAACTTATATATATTTTTTTCTTTAATTTGTAGAAAAAAATAGACCAAGTAAAAACAAGAAAAAAAAGATGTGCCATGTACAACTAATTATTTCCAATTTCTTCTCCGCAACTCAATCAATGGTTTAAAATAGGTGGAAAGTTTCAATTGTGCCAAGAAAAAATTACACTATAAATAGGCTTCAACATTCATAATACAAATTCATAGAAGACATTGAAGTATATATACCACCCCAAAAACTTCAAAAAAAAAGAAAAAAAGAAGAGACTGGAGGGGTTTTAAAAGATGGATTTGAAATTCAAGTTGGTTCATATTGCATTAGGTGTGTTATTTCTAGCACAAATTGGTGAATCTCAAAATTCAACTTTTGATATAACAAAATATGGTGCCAATGCCAATGCTGATATTAGTGAGGTAAGTCATGCATTTTTAAATACTTTCACGTAAGAAAAATGATAAAATGATACTATATAAGGGTAAAAACATGTATTGCACTGAAGGGTGTGACCTAGGTGGGGGCGGAGCTAGATGGATATAATAAAGCGGTTCAATTAAATTTCTTTCATCCAAAAATCACAAGAGATGAAAATTAATTCATTTGCATACACATGAATAGTTGAATAAAAGATTCTAGTGGAAATGCAAAGGGATTCAAGATTTGTTGAAATTCTTCACTTCGTCATTGTTGTGTTCAGTGGAAAATGGAGTTAAAAACATATTACACGTCCGGATTTACATTCAAATTACAATAGAAATATGGAGTTATACCTTTGTTACATACTCCCTCTGTCCCAATTTATGTGACTTACTTTCCTTTTTAGTCAGTCTAAAAAAGAATGATACATTTCTATATTAAGTAACAATTTAACTATAAGATGTCTATTTTACCCTTAATGAAATGATTTACAGTCACACAAATTTCTATCATTCATTTTAGATCACAAGTTTTAAAAGTCTTTCTTTCTTTCTTAAACTTCGTGCCGAGTCAAACTACCTCACATAAAATGAGACGAAGGGAGTAGTATTTTACTCCTTAAAGTGAGAACTGTAATTTCTGACGTGAATCTGGATAAGTCGAGCCATATTGGGCATTAGGTTGGGAAATCAAAAAGAAAAAAAAATATTAGGTGTTTTCTTCTTATTTGTCTAAATCTTGAAGAACATAGTTACTCTTGTATTACTGATGAAATGTAACATATGCATGTGAAATAGTCAAAATGCATACAAGCTGATGATGCACCACTTGTCATTGAAACAAAACCAAAAGACCAAAAAAAGCACATTATATATATCTTCAAAACTAATTGCAATTCTTTTTCTACTTTGTTATTGTTTAGGCTGTGGGCAAAGCTTTTAAAGAGGCATGTCAATCAACAAGCCCAAGCACCATTGTGATCCCAAAGGGAACATTCCAAATGAACCAAGTGAAACTAGAAGGCCCATGCAAAGGACCTATTGAACTTCAAATCCAAGCCACTTTGAAAGCTCCTTCAGACCCAAACCAAATCAAGACTGGTGAATGGTTAACAGTCAACAAACTTGATTTCTTCACAATGTCTGGTGGTGGAATCCTTGATGGTCAAGGTAAAGCTGCATGGGAATGCAGAGAGTCCAAAAAGTGCACCAAGCTTCCCAATGTAAGTCATGTGACGTTTCTGTTTGGTCAAACTTTCAAAATCTGCTGACTCTGAAAAAATGTACTTTTTTTCTTATATTTGCATATATATGATGTAGAATTTGAGCTTCAACTCCCTCACAAATTCCATAATCAAGGACATAACAACATTGGACAGCAAATCATTCCACGTTAACGTGAACCAATGCAAGAACTTAACGTTCCTCAACTTCAACGTCAGTGCTCCAGCTAGTAGCCCCAACACTGATGGCATCCACATCTCAAGATCAAGCTCCGTGAATGTTACAGACTCTAACTTTGCTACCGGTGATGATTGTATCTCCATTGGCGATGAAACAGAACAACTTTACATCACTAAAGTCACTTGTGGACCTGGTCATGGTATTAGTGTTGGTAGCCTTGGTGGAAATCCTGGTGAAAAGCCAGTTATTGGTGTTTTTGTTAAGAATTGCTCTTTCATTAGCACTGATAATGGTGTTAGGATTAAAACATGGCCTGCTTCTCATCCTGGTGTTGTATCTGATATACATTTTGAAGATATCATTGTGCAAAATGTTAGCAACCCTGTTGTCATTGATCAAGTTTATTGTCCAAGTGGCAAATGCAACAAAGATGTAAGTATCGCGTTTTCATGTCTTGCATCGTTCCCTTTTTGTTCATGCATAGACGTTGCACATGGTATCAGAGTCAAGCTCATCCCGATTTGTAGAAGTGTGAGGTCTAGGCGTGCGGGGAGTGTTAAAAAGTCCTACATCGGTAGAGGGATGAAAATTTGGTCTACTTATATGGACTTGGACAAACCTCCCCTCATGAGCTAGCTTTTGAGGTTAAGTTAGGCCCAGGTGACATATCTTTACAACACCAAAAATAGATAACCTCATAATAGAAAGTGTTTTAACCTGGTTATTTGATCACCCTCACATTGAATCTATTGTCCACAGTCTTACTTACCTTTACAAAAAGGCGGTTTCCATCCCTTGCATGGTGACCGCCTAGTCATACATACCAACAACGACTATGAATTTCTATCGTTACACTAAACTTTCATACATCCAACTCATCATTCTTTTTCGCGTTTTTTGCAGTTACCTTCACAAGTGAAGATTAGCAAGGTAAGTTTCCTAAACATAAAAGGTACATCAAGAACTCAAAGTGTAGTATCACTACTTTGTAGCAAAGGCTCACCATGTGAAGGTGTTGAAGTTGGAGACATTGATATTTCATATAGTGGTAAAGAAGGACCAGCAAAATCAAGTTGTGAAAATATTAAGCCAAATTTTAAGGGAAAACAGAGTCCAGCTGTTTGTTCTGCCTCTGCCTCTGCTTCTGCTCCCGCTCCTTCTTCGTCTTCTTAATTGATTTTATTTTTGAGTTTTATCGTAAGTTCAAAGTTATTTTTTTTTCATATGATCGTTGAACTTGCGATTTTTTCTTACTCAATTTACTAAATCAATTTTGTATGTATCATTTAAATCTATAAATTTATGATTTGAGAATGAATTTGAGTGGTTGGTTCACCTCAATTAAAATTAGCAATTACTTTGAAGTTTGAACCTAATCAAGGAGAAAGAACTCGTTGTGATACTAGAGGCTTTTAACGGAAATGACATTTCAGTTAACAAATAATAGCATGAATGAGCCCATAAAAATGAGCCAAATTTTTAACAGATTGCATAGATGAGCTTTTTTTCATAATTCGATAACATGTTTCAGTCTTTTCCGTTTATAATATAAGTACAAAATCATGTAAAAATGAATGACAACAAATATACAGGTTCAACACATTTACATGTGTTGAAGTAGTACATCTCAACGAGAAAATATAAATCGAATTATTTTATATATATATATATATAGGTTTAGAATTAAAGTTGAAATTAACCATGTTTGTCCCTTTTTAATTATTATCTTTTAATATGATTTAGTTTATATTTTATGTTTGGACGTCTATTGATATACTTTGAAGTATTGTATTTTAAGTTTTAGTTTTGATTTATATTAGAAGTATATATATTTGACAGATTCAATATTATTATTTCTTCTTGTATATTTATATTTTTTCAACATGCAAAATATAACTTTGATTATATTATTGATTATTGACATGACCGAAAAACGAATTGAAAAACGCCAAATCAAATCAAATTTATTTGAGTTTGGGTTGGATTATACTTTTTTTAAATAAAAAATAAAAAAATCGGAACAAATAATACTAAACCAAATCGAAAAATTGAATGCACACTCCTAAATCAGAGTAGTATAAAAATTTCAAGTTTTAAAACTTTAAGTGTTAATTATGTTACCGCTTCCATCATCCTGGGTCTAAAGCAAAAAAAAATATTATTTTTAAACTTAATATATAATATATAGGGAAAATGGTTTGAAAAATACTCTAACTTTGACCGAAATTATTGTTACGATACCAAACTTTATGGAGGACCTTTTATCCCCTGCACTATTTAATAGTGTATTTTAAAGGTATATATGTGCCCACGTGGACACATTATTATTTAAAATGATGCAATATTTATGATGTCCACATAGACACATATATACCTTTAAAATACATTATTAAATAGTACAGGGGGTAAAAGGTACCATTAAATAGTACAGGGGGTAAAAGGTCCTTTTCAAAGTTTGGTATCGTAACAACAATTTCGGCCAAAGTTGGAGTATTTTTCAAACCCTTATCCCTAATATATATATTTTATACATATATTATTTGGTACGATTTGATATTTTTTCAATTAATTTTTATTAAAAAAAAACCTCTCTAATTATTCGGTACAATTATAAACTTATACAAAAACTGTTGATTTAATTAAAAAAACCTAAATATTAATTTGATACAGTTCAATTCGATCGGTTAAATCGATTTTTAAAAAACCATTACACCCCTACCCGCACCCTCAAATTCTACCCCGACCATCCCAACAAGTCCCAAATAGGTATATAAACCAACCCAAAGTTTCAATACACATTGTTGACATAAAATCGACAGAGGCTTAGTAATACTCTGTTTATTATTATTTTTTGGTAAGATTATTATTTGTATAACTTCCACAATAATGTTTGTATTTTTTTTTTAAAATGAAGGATATTCTTGAAAAGAAATACAAAAGTGAAGATGTTGATTAAAAAAAAATCTAGACTACTAGAATTGTCCAAAACAAGAAGAAGTTTAAGGACAACTGTTACAATTATGAAAAAAATGGACATAAGTTTATTGACTGTCGTGTCTCAAAGGAGGACAAGAAATCCAAATATCTCACAAAAGACTTAACGAGATTGACTTGTGCGATATGCGCTCTGAATGCAACTTACTAGGAAATTTCAAGAAATAGTTATTTCATATTCCCAAAATAATACGCGAAAATTTAATTTCTATTGTACTTCTAAAACAAGTAAAACGGGAAAGTGGAGAATCATAGTATCTTAGTTGGTTACATGAACTCTCATGCACTTAGTTGGTGAGAGTTCGATTCTCCATCATATAATCCCCTCCCTATTCCCCTATCCCTACCTCTATCCAGTGGTGGAGTCAAATTTTGACTAACGTGTGTCAAAACATAAAGAAGTAAAATCGCTTAAAAGCCAAGGAGTGTTATATATATATTTATATAACAATGTAGTTTTTCGATCAACACCCCTCAAGTATATGTGACTCCGCCACTGCCCCTAGCTCTACACTTATGGCAGATTCAAGATTTTCACTAAGGGAGTTCGGAAAAACAAAAATATAGTGTGGGAAATTTGAACTTGATCACTTCATGATAAATTTTGAACCCCTCAACCACTAATTCGACCTTTAATCTTATATCTACGACGTTCAAAATCTTTATACATACATAAAATTTTAAAAATATCTTAAATATATCATGTAATTTTTTATCGGAAATGTTCAAGTGAACCCCTCGCTACCCTCTAAATCCGCTCTTGTCCTACCCCCAATTTTAAAAAAAATTAGACCATGTACAACTAATTTCCAACTTCTTTTCCGCAACTCAATCTATGGTTTAAAATAGGTGGAATGTTTCAATTGTGCCAATTTTTTTACACTATAAAAAGGCTTCAACATTCACTTTACAAATTCATAAATTGAAGTATTACCCCAAAAAAACTTTCAAAAAAAAAAAAAAAAAAAAAACTTCAAAAAAAGATGGATATGAAAATCAAGTTGGTTTATTTTGGATTGGGTGTGTTATTTCTAGCACATCTTGGAGAATCTCAAAATGCAACTTTTGATATAACTAAATATGGTGCCAATGCCAATGCTGATATTAGTGAGGTAAGTCATGCATTTTTTTTCTCTCATTATTTTGTTGATTTCAACCTACTATATACCTACTTTTTTTTAAAAAAAAAATACATTTTGTTTTTAAATGATGAATAAAATAAGTACATTATTGCACCGAAGAATGTGGCCTAGCCAGGGGCGAAGTTACGTGTACGAAAACAGATTCAGTTGAATCTCATTCGTTTGAAAATTATAATGCATAAATAAGACAAAAATGATTATAAATCGTTGAATGTCAGTTACATATATAAAAAGAAGATAGTGTATTAGCAAACGGAATTCAAAATTTTCTTTAGGTCATAGGTTCAAATCTCAAATGTAATATTTTTTGAACCCCTTTATTAATATATTTGACTCGGTCACGATCGAGGTCTAGTGATTATGAAGTGAATTAAAATCATGTAAGATTAAGTTTGCAATCAAATCACAGAATTTATATGCCTATAATCTTGAATGACAGAGTTATTCAACATATATACTGGTGAAATATAACATGCAGATGTCATATGACATGATCAAATTACTCGAATGTTGATCAGACACCACATCAATATAAGAAGAAAAAACAAAGCTAGCACCTTACAATTTCTTCAAAACTAAACTATACAACATATTCTTTCTCTTCATCTTTTTTTTCATTTTTTGGTGATGAAATTTTTTATTATTATAATGTTTAGGCTGTGGTAAAAGCTTTTAAAGAGGCATGCGCATCAACAAGTCCAAGTACAATTGTGATCCCAAAAGGAACATTCCAAATGAACCAAGTGAAATTAGAAGGACCATGCAAAGGCCCTATTGAACTTCAAATTCAAGCCATTTTGAAAGCTCCTTCAGACCCTAATGCAATCAAGGTTGGTGAATGGTTAACAGTCAACAAACTTGATTTCTTCACAATGTCTGGTGGTGGAACACTTGATGGTCAAGGTAAAGATGCATGGGAATGCAAACGGTCCAAAAAGTGCACCAAGCTTCCCAATGTAAGTTCAGATGTTTCTGTTTGATCAAACTTGTAAAATCTATTTCATCTGATTGAAAAAAAAAACATTTCAAAAGAGTAGCAGTTTCTATTTGACTATATTTTTTCCAAAAATCTTTTTTACTTTTCTCAGAAATCAACGTTTGAACATGAAAATTCTGAATACAAATAGAATTTTTTTCATTTTCAAATTTACCCTAAACCTTTTATTTTATAAAAATAAACTCATTTTAATTATATTTCATGTTTTTTTTAAAAGAAAAAGTACAGTCAAACAATCAAATATTATTAATTAATTTGCAAAGAGTATGTAGCTTGTATATGAGATATAATCAATGAAATTATGTGACTATCTCTACTTTGACATATTACTCTTTTATAGCAGATTTGATTAATTAGTCAAAAATTATTTTCACGATCAAACGCCCACTAACTAACTCTATATGTTTTTTTGTTGTAGAATTTGAGCTTCAACTCCCTCACAAATTCCATAATCAAGGACATAACAACATTGGATAGCAAATCATTCCATGTGAATGTTAACCAATGCAAGAACTTAACATTCATCAACTTCAACGTCAGTGCTCCGGCTAATAGCCCGAACACTGATGGGATCCACGTGGCGAGAGCAAGCTCTGTGAATATCACAGAGTCTGCTTTCTCCACTGGAGATGATTGCATCTCCATTGGCGATGAAACGGAACAACTTTACATCACTAAAGTCACTTGTGGACCTGGTCATGGTATTAGTGTTGGTAGCCTTGGTGGAAATCCTGGTGAAAAGCCAGTTGTAGGTGTTTTTGTTAAAAATTGCACTTTTACTAGCACTGATAATGGTGTTAGGATCAAGACATGGCCTGCTTCTCATCCTGGTGTTGTATCTGATATACATTTTGAAGATATCATTGTGCAAAATGTTAGCAATCCTATTGTCATTGATCAAGTTTATTGTCCAAGTGGAAAATGCAACAAAGATGTAAGTATATATTGTTCGATCGTACGTACGTACGTGCACTTTTATAATTATTAGTAGTTCAGATGGTTGAGATCTTTACATTCTTTTAAGTATCGCTCCATTGCATACTAAGTGTTTTACATGGATACTTTTACAAAAATAACCACTTTTTGTTGGGCATAATACATAAATATACCCTTTAACTTAGCCTCATTTTACATGTATGCCCTTCAACTTTGAGTGTGTACAAATAGACACTTAAACTTGTATAAAGTTGAACAAATAGACACACGAGTCCTACGTGTCACAGTACACGTAGGACACAAATTTCCATGTAGGATACCATGTAGGACGTTTGTGTCTATTTATTCAATTTTATACAAGTTTAAGTGTCTACTTGTGCACACCCAAAGTTGGAGGGCATAAATGTAAAATGAGGTCAAGTTAAAGGGCATATTTATGTATTAGACCCTTTTTGTTGCTTTGTATTTAAAAACTAGCCACTTGTTGAAAACTTCTTAAGAATTAGACCATTGGGCTAAAGTTTTTAAAATGTGGCCCAATGAATCACATTGAATCTATTGTGCATGGTTTTACTTGCATTTTATTACAAAAGGACTATATTTCCATGTGTTTCGTCCTGGTCTTCTAGTCACATATCGATAAGTTTTTTTTTATCATTACACTAAGGTTTTCTTCCTGATCTTTTATTCATACATTGAGAATAGATAACCTCTTGATAAATAGAGTTGACCACTTTATCTAGCTAATTTTCAAAAAATAACCACTTTTATGAGTTAACCACTATGCACATACACACGCTAAATCTATTATGCACAATCTTAATTACTTATACCTCTTGGTCACACGTATAACAATAACTTTTATACATCTATATTTCACGATCCTAATCTAATATTTTTTACTTTTTTTTGTAGTTGCCTTCACAAGTGAAGATTAGTAAGGTGTCTATCCAAAACATAAAAGGTACATCAAGAACTCAAAATGCAGTCACACTACTTTGTAGCAAAGGCTCACCATGTGAAGGTGTTGAAGTTGGAGACATTGACATTTCATATAGTGGTAAAGAAGGACCAGCAAAATCAAGTTGTGAAAATATTAAGCCAAATTTTAAGGGCAAACAAATTCCAGCTGTTTGTTCAGCTGCTGCTGATGCTCCTGCTCCCACCGCGGCCGCCGCGGCTTCTTAAATTAATAATTGTAAAAAATAAAATTACAATTTTGAATAAAGAAAAATTTCGATGTTTGAGAAAAATAAAAAATAAAATTACGATTTTGAATAAAGAAAAATCTCGATGTTTGAGATTTTATCGTAAGTTTGATTGATTAATTTCATGTATGATCATCGATTTTTTTTATAGATAAAATGTTTGTTTTTGTTTATTGTTGAGAGATGTATTGTTAGTCGGCCCAAATGAAAATTATCCAAACAATTGTTGGATTTGTTGAATTGAAATGGTAAATTTCGTATGTTTACGCACTTTTGAAATATGTATAACTTAATAAATCCCACAAGATATAAATTACATTTTATTTCTACTTCTTTCTATTTTACAAAAAATTCTTCAAATATCAGTTATTCAGATACATAAATTTTATTCGAATACATTAATTGTGATACATTATACAACCAATTTGTTAATATTAAAAATGAAATTAAATATAAAATTAAATGTCAGTTTTCTAAATCATGCAAATCAAATTGATGTCAATCTCTCCCAAATAACAGCTTCAAACAATTTAAATTTCAAATTTTCTCCCAAATCGTAATAGATTAAAAAAAAGTCAATAATTTTATATAGTTATGTACCATATACAAAAAAAAACTATGAATATGATAAAACTGATTTATTTATAAAACAATGTTGCAGATACTTAACAACATGTGATACATCACAACATCTGATACATTACTATGAATATGATACAAACTGATTTTGTTATAAAATATTAGTGTTTGTGTATCAACAGTAATGTTTGATAGTGTATACCGATACATAGCCTCTACTAGTTGAATAAGACTGGGTGTATGTGTCGGTAGTAAAAAATAACGAAATTTGTAATAATTGTGTATCCAATACATAACTATGAACATGATACATACTAATTTGTGTTTCAATAAATTAGGGTTATGTATCAAAACTAATATTTGAAAACGATATATTGTACAGGATAAAATTATAATGTATCATAAAGGTGAAACGAATGAATTATACATTAATTTAAGAATCAAAATCAACTAGATACATTAAAAGATCTGAACCCATATGTATTAGAAAAAATGAACAAAAAATCGGAAAAAAGTCAACAATTTGATTTGTTGAAAGCAAAAAAAAAATGATGAAGAAATCCTTCTACACTTTCTCTTTTTTTCTACATCAACTCCTGCAACTTTTTATTTCACTTTCAACAATGGCGTCACTCATGGATCTCGACCCAAAGCCCTTACCGGAGCCACCAACAACTCAACCTTTTCCTTCTTTTTTTAGGCATTTTTTCCACAATCGATTTTGAAGTTAAAAATGCATCCTTCGATTAAATTTGTAGATGAAAAAGCTAAAAAAAAAAACCGACTACCTGATGAAGTAGAAAGTAAAAAATAGATGAAGAATAACTATCTCTTCAATAACTTGCAATTGATAAATCAGAAAGAGAAAAGATTTGAAATTCAAAAATAGAGTGATAGAGATAATTGATGATACATGATTTTAGGCGTGAATAAAGGGAAAAAAATCTTGGGGTGATGTATCCGGAAAAGTGAGAGAAAATATGAAAAAAATGGATTTTTTTAATTCTTGGAAATAGTAGGGAGTAAGAGAAAATATGGTAAAAAAAGGATATGTAGTTAGGTAATTAATCCTTGAAATATTCACCTTAGCCCTTTTCGTATCTTTACTTCTTTATATTCTAAATCTCGACGTTTAAATGAAATTTTTTGTTTCGATACTAATCATGATGTTCTCATGTGATGGTAAACCAAATATAGACATTGTGTCTAACTTATACTACTAGAAATCAGTCAATTTCCATTGGACGACGTTCAGTCGTCCAATTAGAACAACACACGTTGAAAATGTTTCTGATTGGACACGCCCATCTGAAATTGAATAAGTTTCTTTGACTTGAATTGGATTAAAACCCAAGTCAATAGCAACCCAAGCAAATATTTGATATATATAGAGGGTAAAATGTACGTAGACCTTACCCCTACCTTGACAGGTAGAGAGGTTGTTTGATAGACCCTCGGCTCGAGAAAAGTAAGAACAAGACAACAGCAGTAACCCACAGGAATCAACCAAAAAGAGAGAGAGAGAGATGGAGAAGTTCAACATTTCTTTCTGGACTGAATGCAAATTTGTACATTCTTGTTTGTCTCAAATGTTTAGCTTAATGATGTAAGAGATTATACATCGAAAGCAACTGGTTATGGAGAGAAATCTTGTAACGACTCACTCGCTCATTCACCTCCAAAATTTCACGTTCTGCAATTGCAGTCGCTCACACCATTACTTACAGCTCCCTTGTCATTGTGCTTCATCACGTTTGCAGGATTCAAGCCCCATATGCGAATGGTCCGATCATCACCTCCTGATGCCAGCATATGAGGATTTGCTGGGTTCCAACTAACACAGTTGACAGTCCCAGTATGTCCACCTAACTTCCCGAGGAGTTGTTGTGAGCATCTGTGCCATATATATACCTGAAACATGGTATTAGATCAAGATCAATAAAGATGTCAAAGCATAAACCAAGAGAAAAAAAAAAAGCAGGAAGTTGTCACGGGCTGGTCTTGAACCTTACACTTTGAATGTTAATAAAAACGAGCGAAGGGTCAAAAACACAACTACAGTATTCCTGATGTAGAAAAAGGAAGTTTATATTCTGGTCATGAAAAAGATGCATTTGCGATCAAAAACCATCTGAAAAGATGCCTGTCTAATTTGATGATAGTAGAATTGTCAAATTGCTTGAATGTTCAACTAGGCGTACAAATCATAATAACAAAAAGATTTGGCTTCTCAATCAACGAAAGAAGTACCTGTGAATCCTCACTTCCACTGGCGATGAAAGCTTGACGAAGTCCACCAAAGCAAGGCCTTACGATGAAGCGTTTTTGCTTATGGCCTTTATAGATGTGTAAGAGTTTTATAATCCCATCTATACTCCAAAGATGGATTTCTTGATTTAACAGACTTACCAATATGTATCTACCGTCTGCGGACAATACAAATGAAGTTATTACTTCATCCTCTAGAATTATTTGCTCTGTTTTTGATTCCAATCCAACTAACAGTATCACATTATCTTTACAAACAGAGACCATGTGTTTCCCATCACTTGTTATCCCCAAATCAGCTATTTTAGTAACCCGATGGCCTTTCCAACACTGCAGCTCTTTCCCTTCAAGATCCCACATGCTAATGCTTTTGTCAGTAACAGCGCAAAATATCCTTTCCCCATCGGGAGCCCATCCACACGAAATCAAACCAAGACCATTTTTCTCATAAAGACGTATACACTCACCGGAGTCTACATCCCACAGTCTAACGACCTCTTCCACTCCACAGGTGAGAAGCTTACTGTCATCAGGGCTCCATGATATAAAGCACACAGGTTCCTCATGACCAAGAACTTTGTGCTTCAAGCATAACCTTCCATCCAACTTCACCTGCAAAAGGGCAAATAATTGAGAGGTGAACTTAAATCGTCAGTCAAATTTACCATTAAAATTCATATTTTCAGCAATAATAGCTCACTTTTCCCTTGTTCTCTGAACTACCTCCCTCCCCCCCCCGGGAAAGAGAACCAGAAAGCCCATCTGTTTAGATCTTTTACCAAAAATCATATATACCTATAATAGGATTCTTTAGGTGAGATTGAATGTTACACAATGTTTAAATGGTATTGTGGGATAGATAAAATATGAATGAACTGAGAATCATTTGGGAAGCAAGACTTAATCATAAAGATGTATTGGTAAAAATAGCTGAGGATATGGTTATCTCGTTAAGACTAACATGGGAAAGAAGACACTCAGAAAGGAATTAGGAAAGATAGCTAGTGTGATGATGAAACATCGGGTGCAAAGAGAGAAGAAATACAATGGAGAAAAGTTCAATTAAAAATATTAATAGAGGATATGACAAGCAATAGTCAAGAGGACTTTTGATAAAGCAAAAATCTATTGAGCAATATTTAAGAGCACTTAAACTTACCTCCCATATAATTACTGAACAATCCGCAGATGACGAGGCTAGGTATTTCCCGTTATGAGAGAACTCCAAAAACCAGACTTCATCCTTGTGTCCTTCTAAAATCTGGTGCACGACAAACAATGAAGAAAGGATTAGAGCTCAATGTGGTCAACAAACCCTTCTCTTATTTCTTTTACTTTCAGCTTTTAATAATTGATCTAAACCCCTTCATTCTCAACAACCAAAAAAAGGATCTAAGACCTTCTACCAATCTTAGTCAAGTCAATGATATCATTGTTAAAAGAAGGAAAAAAAAACCTGTGTATGAGGAATATATGCAATCAAGCTCTATACAAGGACACTACAAGAAAAACTCAAACCAAGTCGTCACATATCAAACTTTTCTGCATCATTCTCAAGGACGGGGAAATACATGGGCATACTTTCTTTTTGATATCTACGAAAGATAATCAATAACCCATTTCCACAGGTCTCATTCAAATTTAGAACGTCTAAAAGATGAATCCAAAATGACAGAATGAAGGAGAAGAACACTATAGTGGAATAACTGTGTAGTTCTATCTATTGACACTGTACATGTTGTTTACTATATGAATCTTAGACTTCACATTTTCCCTCCATTCCAGCAAAGGCAAGGAAGGGATATTACAGTATTGTAGAAGGATTATCGTTGGGAAGACAGCAATATGCCTAGACTTCTATCACAGACACAAAAAGAGGTCTAGAGTAGATGAAACTGGATAAATTCTACTTATTCCTGATTATAGTATAATTTTACAATACAAGCTTGAATTGAGGCACCACAGCGATACCCTTATACACATACTTGTACTTTTGCTGAATAAAATATAGAAAAAACACAGTTGACACAATGATAGCATAATTAATTATGGAAATCCAAA
Source organism: Solanum piurae (assembly GCA_029582685.1). Lineage (NCBI taxonomy): Eukaryota > Viridiplantae > Streptophyta > Magnoliopsida > Solanales > Solanaceae > Solanum > Solanum piurae. The sequence continues at coordinate 29,586 of JAJOOO010010958.1, forward strand.
AGTTTACACAATAGAAAGCACAAACTCGAAACTTCATCAACACATCACCTCAGACCTATCACTGATATATAAACTTAAACACAGATGGAATAAGTTATTAGGTGATTAATAATGCAATTAACTGACAACCAATCCTGGAATGATAATGCTTGCAGGTTTAACAAGTATCAAGACTCAAATGTGATCTAACCTGCAAAGTCTGAGATGGAATCTGATCTATTCCACAATGGTGATCAGTGAGCAACGACATGTCATTGATTAATGAGTTGTGAAGAGAACAAGACCCCAGTTGAAATTCAAGCCCCTGTTCAACCAGATGGATCAATCTTTTTTCGGGAGGCATGACTGTTGTGGGAAACAGTCCTTGCAGTTCTTCTAGTAGCTTTGTCCTTAATTTTATTTTCATTATTTCTGGACCTGACTCCCCAGAGACAATCTGTTGTGAAGGTGATAGAATGCACAACGAAAGATTGCGGACTCTATCGCTATTTATGCAAAGAGGTGCAATTTCAGTCCTCAATGTCTTCAAAGCATCCATGACTTTTTCTCTGTCTAACAGTTCAAAGAACTTCTGCTCCAGTATCATAAAAGATGCCAACTTCACAATTTTTTCATCCACAAGACCAATTTTATGCAATGTGGCTATACTTTCATCCCATCTCCCATCAAGGATTTGCTGCATAAATAAATTTACTAAAGAGGGGTGCAAAGGTATCCCTGACTCTTCCTCTAGCTGCGCCCCCGCCTTCTTATAGCCAAGAGAATATAACGCCTCGGCTATGATCTGAACTAATTCAACTTTCTTGACTACTCCTTTTCTACCAACAATCTCATCGTCCCCTTGAAATTCCAGAGGACGAACCATCAAGTCACTCAATGGGAAACTTGCAGGATCCCTAAGAAATGTCCCGTTCGAACGATCTGCTGATTCTCCAAATGATACTTTCACACGTTTTGAGAGTGGTTCATCATCCTCTGCACCTCCCATGAAATATATATCTCAGCCCATATATAACAGCAGATGCATAAACAGATCTGAGAGTTGAGATCACGATCTCAATCCTTCAAAGGAAAAAACACGACTACCTGCATAACACCAGGAAAGGAAAGAACATACAATCAATAAAGTTGTAAAGAGCATAACAAGAAAAAACTTAAGTAGAGGATTACTTGCTTTAATGAATCGAAGATATGAAAAATGAAATTGAGAGGAAGACGGAGGCGGAGAGGTAGAGGAAAAGGGAGATCGGTGCGGAGAGGGAGAGGTAGAGGTAGAGGAAGAGGGAGACAGGGACGGAGAGGGAGAGGTGAAAGACACAAACTGATTTAACAAGAGTATAGGTTAAAAGTCATCTCACATTCACGTCATCTTCAATCTATTTTATACTAAACATTTTTGTTGAATGCACTCTCAAAACTTAAATTGCTTGGACTCGGGTGTGGATATCCAATACGGGTGTGATCTAAAGGTCAGATTCTTAATCACATAAATTTTGGGATTCGGGGTCACTAATTTGAATGTGAATATGGGTGTTGGAGTACGGACAACAAATGTATACTATGACATACAAAGTATACATCTCGATTAATTAAAGCTACGACACTGAAACTAATACAATTTAATTCTTTACAAACACCTAATAGTTTTTATTTGTAAAATATCTCATGTAACAGCAAAGCGCATTCTCATGCTTTATGTAACTATGTATATATGCTATAAACCCAAAAATCGAGCCAAATACCTAATCAATCTATACTTCTCAGTCATAGATGTAGTCAAAGTACCCAAGGATTTTGAAGAGTCTGAGTAACATAGCTCAAAACAATCCAATGCTGCCAGTTACAATTGGCAAAGAGCTCCCCACCATCGCCTAACCCCACAGAAGTTTGCAATTAAGGAGATTCACTAAGTAAAATGCCGTTAAAAGATCAAACAACTTTTCTTGACCGTGTGACATACCAGAAATTGTTTCTAATACAAATTTGTTCTTCTTGCTTAAGCCCAAATTGAATGTCAAGAGCGTGAGACCTATGTACAAAGCAATAACAAGAGAAAAATATCCATAAACAAGGTTACAATACTGTATTCAAACACCAATGAAGGCAAAACGGGAGGAAAAAAGAGGGTGGGAAGAGACTGAATTAAATGCTTAATCAAGAACTAGCGTAAATTGGATGTTCAAGTTTCCTTTTTTATCAGATTTCATAATTTTAAAAAAATTATCCAAATAATAAATATCGAACTGTTGAACAACTTACATATTTCCTTCCTTCCACAAATCCACGTAAAATGAAAAGCCCAATTCTAATATCACTCTTCTTCTTTTTTCTAATTTAGTTCGCCAACATAGATTATTTTTTACTTTTTGGGATAAAGTTCAATACATAGATTCTTTTCTTACTTTTTCTTTTCTTCCATTTTGAACAAGTTCTCATACATAATCCTTCACTCTTTTTTGTATACATAATCATCCTTTGGTTATCAGCCCCAAACAGGTAGCATTCCCAGTTATTGCTGCCTACCAAGCCAGAATAAGAAACTAGCAACAAATAAACAAACTTCAATTCCTGACCCTACAAGGGAATACAAAACTAAGGCATGTGTTTGGGTGCGTGTCTGCACACACACAAACACACAAGTTATACTTTCATCAAACTTTGTCATCAGTGTCTCCTCCTCACTTCATATCCTCTCAGTAGGGCTAATTGATGCGTAAGTTACACCATCCAAGATGTTAAACTATCTATCTTAAAAGTATAGTTAAAGTAAACATCCGAAGTTCATTAGCCACTGCCAACTTGTTAGGTCATTGCACAGCGACTGACAAGAGTCTATCCCGCCCATGCAAAGAATGACTTGAGGACAAAATACACCCACAATGAGCTGGAGTAAATAACAATATCTCTCTCATTTGAAATGCAGAACTGTACACGAGTTGACAGCACAACAGAATCAATTTCCCTAAATGCTGCACAACTAAAGCCATACCCTACATCATGCACAAAATTCTGTTGAATAGTTTTGAGCTGAAAAGGTCAAATGCCTTCTAGAAATGGTTGAATGTCATCTAGAAGCTTAACCTATTAGAGAGAGGACATTTTCCTCTTTTTTCTTCAATAAGGCCTGCAACACGGTCAATCATGGGTAGACATGATTTTTTTTTCTTAGGCCAAGTAGGTAAAAACATGTTTTATTTATGAGTGCCAAACAGACTTGAATTCATGACCTCTGCTTCCTCTGATACCAAGTTGAAGTGTGTGTGCCGCCTCTTTAAAAATATGAGATCATCTAGACTAGGCTTTTGTATGTGTCAATTTATGTTTGCAACAATGATCAACAATGACTAATTTTCAATAGTTATTCTCCTCTAATTTCCAGTTGCATCTAGTATCGCATGCTAAATAACATAACTTCCACTCCACTTGAAGGTCATAAACATAATCCACACCAGCAACTACTACAGCTAGTGATCCAACTATAGAAATTTGATAAGTAACTTACCAAACAATCCAACAACAGATTTAAGTGTTCACTTCATCAAACTTCGTGCAATCTATGGTCAGAAAAGGCCCACACATTGTAATGTCTAGTTCATTAAGGTAAATCAGCTGCTAGAGGCGGAACCAAGATTAGCCTCTAAATCCACTCTTGTCAGCTGCTAGGAAAAGACTTTAATTAACTATAATGCCTTAATCTGGAACTAAGTGTTCACTTCATTAAACTTAATGCAATCTATGGTCAGAAAAGGCCAACACATTGTAGTTTCTAGTTCATTAAGGTAAATCCCAGAGACGGAACCAAGATTTGAAATTTATGGTTCCTATAATAACCTTAAGCTATCACTATAAATATTCAGTAGATTTTAATATTTATATAAAGTCTTAGCAGAAGCTATCCCTTAAGCCAAGGGTCTATCGGAGACAACCTCTCTACCTCTAAGATAGAGGTAAGGTTTGCGTACACTCTACTCTACCCTCCCCAGACTCCACTTTATGGGATTTATACTGAGTATGTTGTTGTTGTCATCTAAGCAAAAGCTACTGGTTCACGTGAACCTATAATCAGCTGCTAGGAAAAGACTTTAATTGACTATTACACCTCAATCCTGAACTAAAAAGGATCGGCTCTATGAATCCTCTCTATCCATTTCGCTCCCTTCAATCCCATCTCTATGACATTAATGAGTAAACTTTTTGTTCCTGAGCTAATACAGAAACACATTTTACTATATACAAACTCATAAACTTCCAAATTAGCATAAACAATAGTAGTATTTAAGTTCTTCAAAAGCATAATCATTTTAATTGATAAGCAGATTACATCAATCAATTAGAAAGAAAAAAAAAGCCAAATGACAAATAATCATTAACTTCCAATGAATAAATTCAAACATATAATAAATACTTACAGTTACACCAAACTCCCAATATCAATAAATCAAGAATCAAACAAAACACAAATAAATATAAAAAAAAAAAATATTACCACAACAGTATATCAATAGATTCGCTTGAAATCTTCAACACCCAGAAATTAATTAACGCTTCAGATCAAAATGGGTATACAAAACAGAAGAAAAAAAACTGAATTTGAAATGAATATTACCCAAAACCAAAAAAAAATTATAAAAAAATTTGTACTTTCCCCCCTTATTTCTCGGTATTTAGATGAGTAACCAAAATATGGATTCAAAGAGGTAATACAAAAAAAATAAAAAAATAAAAGAGAAATATGACTGACTGTTCGAAGCTTTTGTTAATGGCGGTTTCAGTTGAAGGGCATATTGTTGTGAAGAAAAATGGTGGAGAAGGTGACTTATTTTATTTTTAGTATATATATTTTTTGCTATGTTTTTCCTTATTTTACTCGAATACAAACTCTATAAAAATAACTATAAAGTGTGTAATATACTCTATTTTCTCAAACTTTACGTATAAAATTTCATTAAATATGTTATCACGGTAACTTATACTGTTATACATATTTGTTTAAAAAAAACATAAGAAATGTGCAAAGAAAATAAAAAAAATTGAATTAAATTGGAATAAAGAGATTTAGTTATTTAGTTTGATATTTTTTTTAAAAAGTTAAAATTTGCTTAATTTGATATTAATTAAGAAGTCAAACTAAAATCGAAGAAATCAATATTATGGAGATTTTTTTTCTTGATTTTACATAATATGACTTAATTTAAATTATGCTTATTTTCATTATTTCTTGTTTGATTTATGCATTTCATAACTTTTATTTTTGTTAATGTTATATATTTTAATATAATGTCATGATTCGTTTTATATTTTATATTCTGGAGAGAAATATTAAATAACTATTATATCTTATTAAAATAAAATACTCCCTTCGTCCCATTTTATATGGCAACATTTGATCGGGCTCGGAGTTTAATAAATAAATGAAGACTTTGAAATGTTTACCAAATTATCCTTTAAAAAGTAGACTCACTTTTCTCTCTCCTCATAAATACATTGAAGTACTATCTTTAATATTAAGTGGGACCAACAAGGGTAAAAGAGGAATTGTACCTTTAAATACTTATCATATAAGGAAATGTGATATTTTTTTTGGGACTGACCAAAAAGAAAATTGTGTCACATAAAATGGGACAGGAGGGAGTATATAGTTAAAAGAACTATATAAAAATCATAACAAAAAAAAAATGAATCAAATATAAAAAACTAAAGTAAAAGCAAGATTAAAAATAAATAAATTTATTCATTTGGTTAGAAAATAAGTTATTTCGAAATGAGTTATTTTCAAGATTGTGGTTAATTTATCTTGAATATGAAGTGTTCGTTTGGTTAGAAAAGTGGGAACAAGTTATTTCGATATGAGTTATTTTTAAGATTGTTATTTTGTTTTGATTGTGCGAATGATATAATATGAAGTAACTGATCCGAGATAAATTGTTCGTGATTTTAATTTGTTTAAGTATAAAATTAATTACCCTCGTACCAAACGAGCGTAAAAGTGAACACGTAAAAATGAATGCCGGAGTATTAAATAGCAGCTAGAAAAGTAGTCAACAAAATTATTTTACCTTTTTAATCTGTCTTTATCGTAATTTCTGATTTTCCGTCGGACTTCCATTGTTTCCTCTTATGAGAAGCGCCGGAGATCGGAGTCTCGTTTTCCGGGCACATTCTCTCTCTACATTATAGGTACTTTCTCTCTCTAAAATGTAGCAGGGCATTGGGTAAAGCTGATTCATTTTTTGGCTTATGTGTAATTCGTTTCGATTTCTTATAAATGATGAATTTTTAGCTTTGTTTCCTAAATTGGATTTAATCTGAGCAAAATGACTAGTTAATTACAAGTAAAGTTGGGATTTTGAATGAATTGGGGTTGATTAGAGCAAAAAAAATAATTAATGGATGTTTCATTTGTTAAATTGATTGGTTGATTGATGGATAAATATGAAAGCTCGGGGAAATCTTAGTAGATTAGTTGATTGACTACGTTAATTTTCACCTCGTTGGTGAAAGTTTGATTCCCCTCCTGATTTCCCATCCCAACCCCCATTTTTTTAAAAATAAAATATGAAAGCCATTGAATTTCTTGTGTTTTTCAACTTTAAGATGTTTCAAATTTGATACATTTGGAACAGCATTATCAAATCTTGGAAATAAAGGAGAAAAAAATGGGTGTGAAGCAAGCATTAAGAGATATTGATGCATTTCCGCGAGCTGAAGAACATTTGTTGCAGAAAACCAAGTTTGGCGCCTTCGGTATTTGATCTTAGTCCTTTTTATTTTTGTGCTTTTTTTTTGGTTTACGAAATGGACCTGCATTAAGTGGAATGAATAGAGATGATTGCTATAGCCAACCTTTACTAATTTGAGAATGAGGAATAGTTTATTGATTCTCACTATCCGTTCGTAATTGTTTTTAATGAGATAGGCCTGCATCTAGAATTCATATAGCTAAAAAGGACAGACTGGTGTGCACAATGCATCCCGCGTTAACAGTGTTCGGGTAAGGGTCGCATCCCAAGGGATGTGATGTAGACAGTATTAGTGGTTGGTTCCACGACTTCATACAGCTGATCCAACCAATTTGGGATTGAGGCATAATTGATCAAAAACGAAAAGTCTTGAAAGATTTCATTTACCCTTGTGAGTGGAATGAATAGAGAGGAATCTTATAGCCAACCTTAACTAGTGTGAGAATGAGGCATAGTTGATTGATTCTCTGTATTCTTAATTGCTTTTACTGTAAGGGGCTTGTTCTAGAATTCATATAGAGGCATAAGTGATCAATTCCATGTATTCAGTCTTACTCTTCTATTCACTTTATGTGGGAACCTAGGAATTGTTTTGTATTTATTTGGATGATCACGAGCTAGTTTCTATGTGATCATCAAACTTAGGAAATGATTATAAGAGAACATTTTAAGCCTTCGAATAAAGTAGTAACCTTTTTCTTTGTATGATTGCTGTTCAGAAACGAAATGTCTTGAAAAGTTCTATTTATCCTTGTGAGTGTTAGTTACAGTTTCACCTTTATGCTTTGGCCATCTTTGATTTCTTTCTCTTTGGTTCTTTAGTTTTTGATAATATAATTCAGATGACATGATTTGTGACTACTCTTATTCTACAAAATACTCATAGCAAAACATTAAAACTTAAATCCAACAATTATTTAGTACACTCTTGGCTCATTGTTAGAGGATGGGTTTTATTCTTAATTACACTTTCCATCTTCATCAAGTATCTGGAGTTTTGGTTGATATTGGTTTGAAGAGGTGCATGCCTGATAGTTGTGGAGAATAGGCGAATGATGTGTTCATCAATTGTTCTCTCTATTATCTAGAGTATTGCCTTGAAATTCAGGCACTTTACTTTCTAATTTCTCAAACTCATTCCTCCTACTAGAAAGTAGAAACCATATGGCCTTGTCCCACAAGCACTTGGCCTTGTTCTTGGTCTACCGTCGATTTTACGCCACAGATTCCTTGCCAAAGGATTATTCAATGGATATGGCGTATGGAACCACTTGCTTCTGAGCTATTGGCTTGATTCCAGTACACAATCCTTGGAACATCAACTGAGGAAGCTAATCCCAAAAGAATGAGAAAATCAGTTAGATATTGGAGATGTTTTAGCTGATTTTAGGTAGATTTATTCATCAGATATTGGAACTCGTTTGATATGTAACTTTTCATGTTCTACTGATGAGAGTATTAGATATTTGAATTACTGGCTTTTCTTAGTCACTAGATGACCATGACACTTGATTATTGTTGAATAGAAGAACTTCCACTCCTTATCTGCCACCCTCCCCAATTGTTTTTCTCATATTTTCATGATGATTGGAATGTTAATAATAGAAAAAGATAGCTATTTTGCAAGTAACAGTTTACGAGGATGCAACCTATTGATGGTGAATGCCATACTATTTATGTGGATGAAAAGTGAAGTTGATCTTTACTTGATTGGTGCTAAACGCTACATATTTGTGTGTTATCTGTGTTACCTTTACCCGAGCTTTACTGTGACATATCACAGGCAATTCTCTCTAACATTTTCACCGATTTAGCATTACTTTTGGATGAACATGTAGAAGATTTCTCGCTTATTTTGTGTCTGTATTTTACTTGAGTTTCATTCCTTTACTAACTTTACTCTTTCTTCTTTTTCATTACCAGTTTCCATTGTGGGGCTGCTAATTATGGTGACATTGTTCTTGCATGAACTGAGTTACTATCTTAATATATATACTGTTCATCAGGTAGTTTACATCTATTTGATGAAATCTTCTTCAGGTTTAGCTTAGTCTAGCTCATTTGAACTTTGTGCTGTGAATTTCATCTGTGCAGATGTCTGTAGACTCGAGACGTGGAGAAAATCTTCCCATTCACATAAATATGACATTTCCCTCTCTACCTTGTGATGGTAAGTCAATATTCTCTACTTGCTGTCCATATTTGTTTATTTATTTTAATTTGAGTTTGCCTTTTCTTTGTTAATATTTTTTTCGTAATGTTTCAGCGGTTGATCAATTTATTCTTTTTGGTAGTTCTTAGTGTGGATGCTATTGATATGTCGGGGAAGCATGAAGTAGATCTTGATACAAACATATGGAAGGTAATTGGTCTATTGTGACTAATGAGCAAATTTCGCTGTTCATCGAACTGAAAACTAAACGAGAATGTTTTGTACTACAGGAACAGGGTAATGCATAACATGGTTAGATTGTTGCGTGTTTTAGTAAATTGTGTTTCTTACTGTTTCAAATGAGAAAGAGGCTGGGATCATAATGTTAATGTTGTTGGATTCTAGTTAAAGAAACTTTTATGCCTTAGATAGACTAAGTTTTATGGGATGAATCAATTTGTTATAATGTTATCAGACCTACAATAGTCAACACAATTATTCTGGTGCCTTCCCAGTCAAAAGTATTGTAAACATAAGTTTTATTTCTAGTTTGTCATATAGCAATTCTTTTTCTACCTTTTTTTAGCGTGTCAGGGAAATGGAAGAAGAAAAGGATTGTTCTGTTTTTACTATATTTTTGGATTTCACTTTAGTTTTTGTTTGTCTTCTTCTAAGACATATTTCTAAATTTGCTGGTTATCTAGTCACTGGTTCTCTTTTCTTTTTTTTTGTGTGTGTGGGGTGGGTGGGTGGGGGGGGGGAGGTTTGATTTTATTGTATCCAAAACTTGCAATCTAGTCATTGGTACTATACAGTGGCATCTAAAAAATTTAACAAATATAAAATGTCTCCAGTTTTGATGGTTATGACTTGCAGCATTGCTTATGCATGTTTCGATTGTGGGTAAGATACTGATGCCAATTCTAGTTTGTCACAATTACTTATCCTCCTCCTCTACAATTTCAAAATTACTTATCACAATTGACCTTTTTACTTTTCTTGTATTTCCCGTTAACAGTTCACATTGGCTTATAACTTTATATTATGTCAGTAGCTTCGTAAGCTGGATTGTTCGTAAAAGTGTTAAGGATCTTTTAGCAATACTACGCAGGAAACTTTTTGTGTGGGTGGTTTTTCCGAAATACCAATAACTTATAAGCTTAAGAGATGTAGTGTAGTTATGAAAATAAGAGAGGCGGTAGAGGCCTTGTACTAGTAAATTACAACTCTGCTGTAGTTTTCCCAAGAAAAAATGTAATGCCTCACAATATGTAGGACACTTATTATAGTTCCCTACCTGGTCTCTTGTTGTAACCTGGCAATTAGGAATGTCAGTGTAATTGACCCAACATTTCTATTCTTAACTTGGTATTAGCAGGCAAGAACTTCTGGAAGTCTTAAATCTTACAAATCTGAATAGGTGTACCTCGGCATCCACACCTTCCCAGTTTCATTCTGTTAGTCAAGCGAACTTATCCTTGCAAGCTTTGTAACACTGAAGCAAATTATGAAGATATTTGCTATTTGTCTTCTATTTCATGTTTATAGTATTTGCAATTTTCTTTGTCTACAAATTGGCATTTGTTTTCAGAATCAATCTATACTCTATAGTGTATGCATGCCCAGGCGTATCCTTTTTTTTCATGCCTTTTTTGGCAATTAAGTTTGAGAGTTTTTGCAGCTTCGCTTGAGCAGTGATGGCCATATCACTGGCACTGAGTATTTGTCAGACCTTGTTGAGAAGGAACATGAAGCTCATAAACATGGTAATGCTTTTGGTTCTTCTGCATTTGGTTAGTAGCATTAGCTTAACTCTCTGTTTCTCTTTATCCGAGTCCAAGTTGTACACTGGTATGCTTTTGCCTTAAACCTGCTTAGTGTGGCCTTGGCTGTTGATCATGTTAATGTTAATTTATTGACAAATATAAAGATCTTTGGTTAGACCTTAGCGGCTTTTATCAAATTCTCTCTTTCTGGAATCGGATAAATGAATCCAACTTACAAAGCGCAAATAACTTGAGAAATTCCATTTGTTTGGATATATCAGTTGATTAGTTTGTGATCTAGCTTGCATAACACAACTGAGTATTAATCTCCTACAAATTGATAACATGTTTTTAAGTAACAATTTTTACCAGATACACACAAAGAACATCATGAAGATTCAGACAAGATCCATCTACAGGGCATTGATGAAGAATCTCAAAATATGATCAAGAAGGTTAAACAAGCATTGGCTGATGGAGAAGGATGCAGGGTATGTTTTGGCTGCATTGTATTATGCTTGTTCTTGTATTTGTGATTCCCCCCGCCCCCATCCCCCTTTATCTTTTTCACTTTGGGCCTAAAAGATGCTGCCACGTTGGCTAACTAAGCGAAAGCAGTGTTGCACCAACTGATGCTGACATTGTTGCGTGCAGGTGTATGGCATTTTAGATGTCCAGAGGGTTGCTGGGAATTTCCATTTATCCGTTCATGGGTTGAACATTTTTGTTGCTCAAATGGTCAGCTCTGTTGATATTTTTAAATTTTTACAGATTTGATGGGAATACACTATTAACTGTTGGAAAGTGTGCACTATTGCATTGAACTTTGTCCTATTCTAAGGTATCTATCAGGTCAAATTGTGTAAGCAGTTGTGATCCTTGAAATTAGGGTGGTATAGTTGGAAGATGCTAAAAAGAGTTTGTCTAAGAAACTAGGGCAATAACCCTCCCAAAGGTGGGAGAGTTAAGACAGTTCTTTTCGTCGGCTTCCGGTGTTCTATCAAGTTATATATTGGTGGTTCAAGTAAAGGGAAAGCTCTGATTCAATCCAAGTTGCTAGTTATTTTGAACTTATGCATGACAAAAGGAAGATTGTGCTGAAGCTACTTTTCTGATTTTGCTTGTCTTTTGATCTATATGATAGTTTGTGAAAAAAGTATAGAGAAATTAGCAATACCATATTAAGGAAGTTGTACAGTGAGTTTCTAAATATTTTGTGAAACAAGTCTAGAGAAATTAGCAATACCATATTTCTTAAGTTGGTCTGAGTGCAGAAGCTGATTTTCATTTTTATTTTAATCCATATTCTGAAGTACATGAAGTTCTACTCAACGGTTGCATTTTATAGCAGCTTTCAGAGAATAGCCTTTAAGTATTACTTTTTCTCTTCTTCCAGAGTATTTGCTCACTCTTATTTGCATCCTTTGAAAATGCAGATTTTTGAAAAGTCCACTCATGTCAATGTAAGTCATATCATCCATGATTTATCATTTGGTCCCAAATATCCAGGTATTCACAACCCGCTAGATGGAACATCACGAATTCTGCGTGGAACAAGTGGCACATTCAAATATTACATTAAGGTTTGTGGAGATCTAATTTAGTGTTTATTTTGAATACATTGCATAGAGTGTTTCAACATAGCCTTGACCATTCTTTCTTTCTGTCTTTTTTTCCTTTTAAACATAAGGAGCCTTGACCAACTTTCTTAAAGTGGTGGAATGAACAAACTTAAGCAACTTTCTTTAAGTGATAGAAAGAACTAACTTGTATTTATGGCTGCATGCTTCTGTAATTTGTCTGGATTATTTTGTGGTGTATGATATATGAACCGAACTAAAGTCCTAACCCTGCATTCTTTTCCTGTAATGTGGGGACCTAATTATCTTGTTCTTCACCGAGGTTAAATATCTGCAATTGTTGGCCACCAGTGTGAAAAAAAATAGCAAATTTGTTCTTTTTGAAATCCTGTCCCATGGGCCAGCAGTGGTTTTTTCCACTTTTTATTCCTTGGACCAGTAACCTCGTGGTTGGAGGTTAAAGATCCTCTCCACTAGGCCAACTCGCTCTAAACCATGTAGGGTGGCAAATCTATAATAAACAAATAAAGTGTTTCCTCTCTAGCGACTTGAACTCCTAGATGGGACAATTTACAAAATAAAGAGGGTTTTGTTCAAGTCTTACTGCCACTCAACACAATTATTTCCATGTGTCCGGATAAAGGTAAGATATGAAGACATGAGGAAGTGTGTTGTAGAGTCGAAATAGGTATGTCTCCTTTATAACAAGATTAGACTAGATGAGACGGTTCACACAATCTAACTGTTGACAAGAAACATTAGTTGAAACATGTATCAAGGTTTGCTTAATTGGATTTCCTTGTGAAGATAAGTCTAGAGTCATAATGATATTTTTCTTTTGGATGTACTCTCGTGCTTCCATATTTTTACGTTCTGGTTTTTGTCATGTAGGTTGTTCCAACTGAGTATAGATACATATCAAAAGAAGTTTTACCAACTAATCAATTTTCTGTAACGGAGTACTTTTCTCCCATCCATGATTTTGAACGGACATGGCCAGGTGAGTCTCTGCTCTCCTTCTCCCTTTTCCTCTTGCTGTATTTCATTTTTCACTGAGTGTCTTTTGCCGCTTTATGCAGCTGTATACTTCTTATATGATCTGTCACCAATTACCGTGACCATCAGAGAAGAACGTCGCAGTTTTCTGCACTTCATCACTCGGCTCTGTGCAGTGTTGGGTGGTACATTTGCCTTGACAGGTTTGCCTTTAATACTTCGCTGTATGATATAAAGGTGAAAACCACTCATAAGCCATAAGTCCCTGCTAATTTGTTGTACACTTCTAGTCGAAAGGTTCCTCGTTTAATTGAACCGAAGGCTCTTGACTTGAATATCCGTGAAGAAGTGAAAAATCATTTTCCCAGGTGCACGAAAAGTGTTGAGATATGTCTGGTGTGAGAAATTTTGAGTCTTGGGCTTGTCTTTGTTATTCCTGATTACCCATAAATAAGGAGCTATGCTAATTCCTACTTCCTAGGGGGAAATCCTTCTCCAATAGTCTCAAGCAAGTGTTTGATTTTCTTTTTCCCTGATCTCATGCAAGGAATCTCTTTTTAAACTTTGTTTTTGTTCTGACCATTTGCCTATACTTTATAAACCATAGCATCTGGAAGTGAATAGGTTTTGATATCATTTCCTTTCTTTATGCTGATATTATGGGAATGATGAATATGGATTGGGATAGTTTCTCTTTATTACCACTTACTAAGAAGTCTTACTGGTTATGAATTGACAAAGCACTTGATGCTTTTGGCTTATATCGTCTTAAAGTCTTTTTCTTGGCTGGCATTTCCCTCGCAAATTGTTTCTTGCAGAAGAAATCCAACTGTTATTCAGCCTCTGTCAGAAATCTTCAATATGTAGTCGAACATACTGACATGTTGATATTTGTTTTGTGTAATAGGCATGCTAGATGGATGGATGTACAAGATTCTTGAATCTTTTACAAAGAAAAACAGCAGAACTATTGTGCGCTAAACGTCGAATCATTGCACTACTGATATGTTCAGGCAAAGCTGAATTGCAGAACTGGTGAACTAGGCAAAAGCTTTAGCAAACAAAGCAGATCAACATCATGTTTATGAACAAGTTGTTTTTATCCCCAGTGATTTTTGTAGCACTAGAAGAACAATACACAAGTTTATTCTAGCTGTTTGAGAAGAAAATGTATTATTCATTGGTCATGTAACAAAACAAAACCTAGGTATATGAAACATTTTTCTGGCAATTTTGTTCAGTTGTTGAAAACTGAAAAGCTATATAAATCAGCATATTGATATCTTTTATCAAAAAGAGAACCTTTCTAGTTATAGCTTTTCCTTCTAGATGGGCATTTTTAATGTATTTTCTTAGAAAGATTAAAAAAAATCAAATTTGAAAGAAATGAAGAGACTTTGAAAAGAGAGAAAATTGCTTCCAGACATAATAGTAGGCATCAGTGTTTTAAAATTTTAAAAGACTTTGTTAGGACTCGATCTATGGCGGGGGCATAGCAATATGCCCCTAGACTTAAGTGTGGAGCTTAGTTAGGTAATACTTACGCCCTAGGTGCCCGACTGTATGCCATAAACACGCCCAACGCTAGGGATTTGCCTAACAGATCCTATACAATTATGTGTTAAATTTTTTAGTTAACATTGTTGGAATAAATGAGTGATACTTAATAGTTTTTTAATCTATAGAAATAAGAAGATTGAGAGTAACTCAAATAACAAGTTGTAGTATCATATATTTACTATTTCGAAACAATTTGAGAGTGATTATATATTACGTAAGATTTCTATTAAAAATACATAGCGAAATTTTACTTTTTCACTTATCATTGGTCTTCATGTTTTTGTCATGTCTCAAAATTATCATATTTTATTATTTAGCTATTTGAAAGTAATTTTATTTATATTCATGATGAAGTGATGTTTTATTATAATACCAGTAAATTTTATTGAGTAATTTCTTTTAGGGGTTAAATTGTATAGTACAATAATAAAATATTTTTAAAATAATGATTCTTTTATTATTAAAAAGTTGAGATACTAAGAGTTTTTGCATCTCATAATAATATTAATATGATTACATTATTTATAATTATATAATCATGTTGGAAGTTATATTTTCTATTTTTATTTTTTTAAGCCAAAGTTGATTTTAATTTTATTAAAAACAAAAGAGATTCAATATTTTACAAGGGAATAAGCCGAAAAGTAGCCCATCCCAGAAAAAGGAAAAGGGAAGTTATATTTTCTACGAGTTAATCATCTTTTTAATTATTTCAAACTATTGATGTGTTTGTATAATTTGAAGTTATCAACTTTTTATATTATATTGTAAATTAAAAATTTAAAGATCCATGATGTCTCGAGGCTTACACCTCACCTTACGCCAAGTAAAACGCCTCGTCTCACGCCCCACGTTTTAAAACACTGGTAGGCATAATAGTTCAGAAGAATCACTATTTCCAAGTGCAAAAGAAAAACAATATACTTTCCACTGTAAGACTTTTCACCTGTTGATTCAACAATTCAATACATCCTAATAATAAGGTCAAGGTTTGTCCAAAATTTATACTGAACATTACAACCACTACTACTAGCAAGTACCAACATGATCTCTTGCAAAAAGTATTCATTTCAAGCTTGAGATCAAAGAATATAAACATAAAGCGAAGAAACATAACGCCAGCAATGGTGAGAACTTGGTAGCTATCGGTTACATATAGCATGTAGGTACCTTTCGAGACCAAGTGGATGTTGAAGTGTTATTTTTTACTGTAACCCAACGAGACGTAGCATCACCATCTGCAGCTGCTGCTACTCTACAGCACCTGGTAATCAACACACACACTTCACATATCGGAGTTTCATCTTCACCATCATCTATTGAGTGGCCACGCCTCCTGAACCAAAACCAAAGCCAATACATGAGAATATAATCCTTCAGTTATAACCTTGGGAGCCTCCTATGATGGAGGCAGCATGATATTTATGAGATCATCTTTTGTTGCTGGTATTATACATCAGACAAGAAATATACTGTCAGACCTCTTATAACATTTCACATTAACAACCATGTTTTTTCTGGAACCAATCTTTCATGTTGTGTTATATTATATGTTCAGTATAACATCATTTTTCGTATAGCAGCCAAAATGATATGGGAAAAAATGATGTTATAGAGAGATTTGACGGTAATATCCCCCACCCCCTTAATTTTTCTGTTCCTATGTACAATGAAATGCAGCATAGTATTCAAACAATCACATGCATATGTCCACGGCTCTAATAGCGTCACATCAACCAATGTGAGTTGACTGCAGTATCTTTGAAAAAATCCATCAGTTGCAAGATGTTTTTATGTCTATCTGAAAGCATACTTCCCACGACTACCAAAGACTATTCTAGGAAGGATGATCCCTCCAATATGTGCATCACGACAGACCCAAAAATAAACCGCCCATTAAGAGTGTTACATCCTAGACTTGAAACTTTTTTTAATCTTCTTTTCAACATTTTGTGTTCAGTAGTTAAAGTATCTACATGTATTGGAGAATGAAACTTGCCTTGCAACAGAGTTAGAAATAGTTCCTCCCCCAACTCTGATCACCATTCACCACTATCCTTGTCATCTCCGAAGACATCAAAACGGCTTGAACGGTTGTTTCGGTCATAATCCGAATCTCCAAATCTTCTAGAACGGCCTGAACCAAACTCTTCTGCAAAATTAGTCGACCGATCTGAACTTTTGGAGCTTCCAAAATCACCAAAATTACGGAAACCACCCAAACGTTTTGAGCCTCGTGTGTCTCCTGAACCACCACCAAACTTTCCTGAGCGGCCCGAGCTAGGTCCACTAAAGCCACCTCTTGATCTTCCTGAACCAGTTGCGCCGTATCCACCTGTTCGAACAGAAGATGAAGAGCCTTCTTGACCAAACTTGCTGCTCTTATTTCCATAGCCACCAGAACGACCTCCACCTCCATAGCCACCAGAACGACCTCCACCTCCATAGCCACCAGAACGACCTCCACCAAAATCACTAGATCGACTACGCATGGTGCCTCCTCCATGGGAGCCAAAGCGGCCAACATCTTTTCCCATTTCACTATACATTTCTGCTGCTCCAGCCTCTACTTTAATTGTTGGGAGCTTTTTTCAGCAAGTACATGCATAAAAGATAATTTGATGAGACAACAATTCTGTATAGCAGAGTAGCATGGCAAGAATGAACAGGGAAAAACTGTCATCATCATAAAGGAGAGAAGTCCGGTCACCACCAGCTAGCGAATTTTCCATATTTAAGATTTAAATTTAGGAGATCAACCATCAAGAAGTATTAGAAGTGAGTATTGAGGAACTGAAAAATATGTCAGCCCAAAACCCAAATGAGTTTCAGTTCAGATACGGCAACAGGCTCGTGTTCGACTTCAGCAATTCAAGAAAATTAGAAATACCAAAGATTGTCGCAACTTATGCAGATTATAATACCAGAAACCAAACACGGTGTAACTAATATGGGCTTAAATTATACGGGAATTTATATATTATTTTGTATGGGATAGAAGGTGGACTATGGATTTTAATACCGGAAACCAAACATGGTATAAAGTAATACCGATTTGCATACCAAGTTTATCTTGGCTTTTACCTCAAACCAAACAACAGCCTAGAAACAGATCATTATGTGATTACCAGACACGAGCATAGCAACATGCATCTATTGCATTCTCCCTATCTCCATATGTGAAAATGACAACAAATCCAAGTGGGGATTAAAATGTAAAACTGCAAGTAAGGTATAAGCATCCTTACCTCAGTAAATCTGCATCCGGCATCATGTTCAATACCTTTTACATCCCTATGCTGTTTTGAGGAATGCATGAGAATGGCACTTCCTTTCTTACCAGCACGTCCAGTTCGACCAGATCGATGAACAAAGATCTCTGAATTGTTCGGAAGTTCGTAATGTATCACCTGAGCACCAATATCTCTACTTTAACTTAAGATAGCAAAAGAATAAAAAGCAAACTGCAATTAAAGAAGACTCTAAAACTTCAAGCATAAACACATTTCTTCTCGTTCTTTTATGGATAACTGCATAAAATACATTTTTTTTCTTATAGTTATTGAATAATCACCCGACTAAGAATGGAGACTAGGAACTGCTTCCTTCCTTGTACAGCCTTTAAAGCTCACTAGACATGCAGCTATTGTTAAGCCATTTTAGTGCGCTCTTGGTGCACATTTCTCTTACTGATAAAATATTTACTTATCCTGAAAAGGGTTTGTTTGTTTCTGAAAGGGTGTTCAAAAATGACTCTGTAATTGGTGTGAAAATTCGTTTCGATATACAACGCTCTCCAGATAATCCTAAATTTCCCAAGAATCTATATGGCACTGCTTATATGTTTATCATAATTTCATTAAAATTTTGTGTCCTACACTTTCTAAGATTCCATAAACATGCAAGTCTATGTTATAGTAACTCCTACCTCAGGTGACGTATGTAGCCATAACTCTTTCTTAGTACCTAATACAGATTTATAGGCTTATCGTCCCTCCCCAGTTCTTCTTTTCATGAAGTGGAAACAGAAGGGAAGACAAAGGACAAGAAATGCTCTAAACATGGTTAAATAATTAGGCAAATAAAGCATGAAAGACCAACCAGATCAACGTTAGGTACATCAAGTCCTCGGGCAGCAACATCGGTGGCCACCAATACATTAAATTGACCTTGTCGGAAACCAGATAGAGTTCTCTCCCTCTGGCTTTGTGAGATATCTCCATGCAAAGCTTCACACCTCAAAGTTCTTTGCATTGCACCTGCCAGCCTATCAGCATCACGCTTTGTTTGAGTGAAGACAATACACTTGCCTCCTTTTGCATGCTCCTGAAGAATAAATATATGCTCAGACTTGATTTTTATTTGGGAAAAAGAACAAGAAGTCATTTTAATCCTTATGGTGGGAGGCAACAACATATATGACACTGGATCAATAGGATAGACAAGAAGTAGAACTGATAAGAGACTTATAGCCTGTTTGGCCAAGCTTCTAAAATAAACTTAATTTGGAGAGTACTTCTAGTGAGAAACAGTTTGTTTTTGACTAGTCAATCTGCAAAGCACTTTTGAGCAGCAATTGGTGTTTGTCTAAGCTTTTAAAAAGTGCTTCTATGGGGTCATTGGGTAGGGTGTATTAGGTAGAACAAATGCTGGTATCAAGTTTTAGTACAATGTTTGGTTGCAAATTCAAGTCTAATACAAATGACATCAGTACTACTTATACACCAATTCAGTACTATTCTTGTACAAAGTAAACCATGACATTAACAATACCAGTACAATTCTGATACTGATGCACCCTATTCAGTACTATTTATGCAATTATGCAATGCATGTTATTTTTAATACAACAAACCAAACCGTCGATAAGAAAATAATATCGGCATAACTAATCCCAGAATAACTTGTCTTCGAACCAAGAGATCGCTAAGTGTATTTTTTCAAAAGTGCATGCTCTTTTTTTTTTTTTATGACAAAAGTGCATGCTCTTCAAATAAGTACTTTTGGGTAGAAGCTACTTTTTTCAGTTTCTAAGAAACTGCTAAAGCTTGACCAAACACCCCCAACTTAGGGGTAAAAAAAGCACAGCACTTTGGGCCTTGAGAAGCTTGGCCAAACAAGCTATCAGGCTATAGATTCATACCGATATTAAGGGTCCAAGAACTGCTGGTTTCTGACGCATCTCACAAGCAATTGAATACAAAGAAATGCCATCAGCTAATTTCTGGTCAGAATCTCCTACCTGCACACACATTTACACATAATCATTGAGCATAGAAAATCTCTAGGGTACTCAACAAAAATCAGACAGTAATTTAGAATAGTGGCCTCACAAGATCAACGTGAATTGGTTTCTTCAAGAACTTCTTGGTAAGTTTCAATATCCAACTTGGCATCGTGGCTGAAAACATCATTGTCTGATGTTTCTGCCTAATATTTTCTAGAATGGTTTCAACATCCTCTGCGAATCCCACATTAAGCATCTGATCAGCTTCATCTAGAACAACAAACTGGATATCTGACAAATTTAATGACCCTCTCTTCAGCAAATCAATGATACGACCAGGTGTCCCAACAACAATGTCTGTTCCCCTGTCAAGAGTACTCATTTGGCGTGAAATGGGGACCCCACCATAAACACACAGCGTATCCAAAACAGGAGCAGACTCATAAAATTCCTTGTCCACCTGGCGTGCAAGTTCTCTAGTGGGAGCCAAGATCAATGCTAAAGGGTTTCTTCCCC
The DNA here is from genome assembly GCA_029582685.1 of Solanum piurae. Lineage (NCBI taxonomy): Eukaryota > Viridiplantae > Streptophyta > Magnoliopsida > Solanales > Solanaceae > Solanum > Solanum piurae. The sequence goes on from JAJOOO010010958.1 coordinate 50,123, forward strand.
GTCTGTATAGTTTAAAACAACCAAAATATTAATTCAGTTATAATGAATTTAACATTATCAACAGATAAGCAGAATCTAACAGTCATCAATAACTCGAGAAAATGACAAAAATGGTCCCTTGTCTTTGGTAGTAAGTTTTAAATAGTCCTTTAAGTATCACTTGAGCAGTTTTGATCCTTTAAGTTAACCCAAAGAGAGCATTTTTTTGTCTTTGTTTGATATTAACCAAACTCTGATTGTTAAATTTTACTGAATTAATGAAAGTAGAAAATATTTAGAACTCACATTTAGAAGTACAAATTGTGTAGTCTATGTTATATTTTGTCTATTTCAAGAATTTGGTGCAATTTTTGTGTCTGGTGTAGGTTTTTATGTTGAGATTTTTGAAATTTTGACGGAAATTTTTGGTGTTTCTGGTTAGAAAAGATAATTCACAGTTCTGATGAAATTTAACAATCAAAATTTGGTAAATATTTGACCAAGACCGAAAGTGATCACCTCTGGTTGTCTTAAAAGGATCAAAACCCTGCAGTTATTACTTAAGGAACTATTTTGAACCTACTACCAAAGATATGGGACCCTTTTGATCATTTTCTCTCAATAACTCTTTGACAAGCTTAAGACAAGATGATATTTTATGTTGCTACCATATCTTTTTCTTTTTCTTCTTCTTTTCGAAACTGAATGTTGCTACCATATAGACCTATTATTAAACAAACCCCACAAAGAAAACAGAGTGAACAAACCCCTTTTTTCTGTTGAAGCGAATGATCTTATCCATGATAGGAATGCCAAAAGCTAGTGTCTTTCCAGTTCCAGTTCTAGCTCGGCCAATCATGTCTGACCCCTGCATTGCTGGTTCCAAGACAGCTCTCTGATAAAACCCAAAAGAAAAAGAATCCATCTTGAATCAGAAACTTTTTCATAGACTTCCAGTTTTGATCAGAAACCAAAACACAAACCAGAAAGCTCGCCCAAAACAATTGACAAAAATAAGTAAGAAACGATCTTCCACACCTGACATACCTCAATGTTCTTTACAAGAAATTACGAAGGGGTTGTTTGTCCATGAAAATTATCCACTTTTTTCAACAAAAAAAATCTCTTTATTCCAAAATTAGTATTTGGTTATAAAATTGCACAAATCCAACTTGGAATTGGATTCCAAATTTGCAGAAGTATTCAACAACAACATACCCAATATAGTCCAACTTTTGGGTTTAGGAAGGGTAGAGTATACACGGACCTTACCCCTACCACAGAGGTAGAGAGGTTGTGTCCGATAGATCCGCAGCCAACTAAAAATAGTCCAAAGCAGTCCCAAAAAAAACAGCCGGACACGCAACAGCTGATAGTAAGATAGTAACAAAAACAACAGATAGTACACAACAGAACTATAACAAAGTAATATGATAATCGAAGTACAAGGAATAGCAAATAGTAAAAGAAATCGAATTACAACAAACTACATAAGCAATACAGCTATTAGTATGTACTGATAGCAAAACAAGGCACTACAGAGAACTTCCATTAAGCTTAAATTACTATTTGTTTTTCTCTCAAACACATAAAAGTATGAGTTAAAATGCTTTTCTTTTTTCTCATATGAAAATGACATGTATGCAGAGAACCTCCAAATAAGTCTAAACTACTTTTTCTATACACAAATATAGCAAAACTAGTAACTAAAAATGCAGTCTTTTTTTCAAAAATAAAAACTATAACAGTTTAAAACACCTGAATTGGAAAAAGACTAGTAATTCCCCTTTGTGCCAAAGCAGAAACAATTTCCTCAGAAATCCCAAGTTTCGAAATCTCAAGCCCTTCTTCACAATCCTCTTCTAAATCCACCATCGCCATTGCCGTCGCCGTCGCAGCCTGCAAACAACAACCACCCCCATGAAATCCCTTAACACTATACCCAAATTTACCATCAACCCAGTTCATTGGTGGTGCTGATATGGTTAAAGAAGTGGTAAAGCTGTGAACTTGAGGTGCTGGAAGGGCATTTCTGGGGCTAAATTTGTCACTGAAGATATGGGAAATGGAATTAATGGACACCCATTTTGATGTTAGTGAAGATGAAGACTTTCTCAGTAGAAAAAGACTGTTCATTTTGCTATATCTCAATGGACAAGGGAGAAAAGCCATGTTTTTGCTAGGGTTTATGGAGAGGGTGGAAGGAAGAATTAGAGGGAGTGTTGAAGAGATAAGGTTTTCAAGAAACACTCAAAAACCAAATCCAAAGATGAAAGTGTAAACTAGAAGGACTTTATTAAGACAGGGGGAAGAAGATTTTTTTGGTGTAGTATGAGAAAATGACTAAAATGCCCCTTAGGTCTAAGACTCTCAAGTCATTTGGTTCGCAGACTAAATTATTCTCGAATTATAAATTAGGAGGACTTTAATGAGATAGGGAAAAAGATATTTTGGTGTGGTATGAGAAAATGACTAAAATGCCCTTTAGGTCTAAGACTAGGATTGATCGATTCGCGGACTGGACTATATTATTCTGAAATTATAATTTTTGGACTAAAAAATTCTCAAGTTCAACAAATAAGGTTGGACATTCACTATTCATATTATATTTGGTAGTGAGACAAGAATAATAATCTCATAATAAAATACGATATAATTTTATCCCACATATTTGGTTATTGATATTAATTACAAGATTATTAGATCACGTCATTTATATTTAAACAACGATGGGATTAATCATCTTATATAGAAGGTGAATGATTAATCCTATAAAATATACTTGACTATTCTTTATCTACCCCATCCTGCATACCAAACAACTCCTAGAGGTCACATCTTTGAGCAATGAAAACATCCTCTTACAAAAATGCACGATAAAGTTGCGGTAAACCCTTATGGTCTGGTCCTCCTTCAAACTCCATGCATAATAAGAATTTAGTGCATTAGACTATGGACAATGCAAGTTGGCTAAGAGTATGTATACAATGTGGTTTATTTCGATATTTTTTTGTTGCTATTATAGAGAACATATGAAATACCATAAGATTTCCAACAAATATTTGCTATGGCTTCACACAAGATTCTTTCACCTTTATAAAGTATAAAAGTTATGATATGAATGAAGTTAACTTAAATAGAGAGACATAAACAAAAGAGAAGAAAGATCACAGATAAAGAAGCACAAAATTTCTGGCAATACTTCATTCAATAGACATCAATCAAACAGACATACAAGAACACAAATCACTCGTGTTGTTATCGTATTTGAGGTGTTTAAAGGTAATGCGTTTGCCTCCTTCGCGTCTTAGAATCCTAAGCATGGAGAAGCAAACTGAAGAAACTCATCATTTCTTTCTAATGCAGACAACTCAAGCTTATGATCACTTCAACTCCGTCCCCATTTTGGTTATCCATCAAGATGAACATATTGATTGGTAAAGTAGAAATATCAACTTGTCTTAGCCTCCCCCATCCAAAATTCATGTCATTTGATGGGAATCTCCTTAAACTACTAAATCTATACATAGGAATATTATCGTTGTTTGAGGTCCGTTCGTTTAGTTCTCTAGCTATATCAGATACCTTTGAACATAGAAACTCTTCTGATTCAATGTATTTGAGCATATCTTGAATCTTCTCTTCAATTACCTTTTCTAATCTCTCTAACTAGTCTTTCCAAATTCATCTCTTCCTTATTCGTTGCTGATACAACGAAAGGAAGAATAGCATTCCCTGCTGGAACTAGTGCATCATTACTTGTTCCGCGTTGATCTACTGCTTGTATCAGTAAGGATGGTGTTGTATTGACACATCTGTATGTATAGGAATGCAATGATTGGGACGGATTTGAGTTGCCGAATCAGGTAAGTTCAACTTGGAGGCTGAAAAATGAAACCTTTTTGTTTAAAGGATCGGAGGATCAGCAACTACTTGAATTTGATGGTTTAAATATTGATGATCCATTAAACAGAGGAGATAGTTTTGCTTCTGAATCGCGCGCTACCATAGACCAGTCCCTTAAGAATTTACCCAAACTGCAACCATCACTAACCTTGTGTGAAAGGCATACACCAAGCGCTACGCCACCACATTCAAAATGTCAAAGTTTAGCTGCGACTAAACTGTCCGTTGATGGGAACCAAGGATCAAAAGGAAGTACTAGATTATCGATGTAAGTACGAGGGTGATCAAAGATACTAGACATTGGACAATCAATTTGGACTTGGGATAGATCGGCTCCTATGTCATTACATTCGACAAAGGAGTTGTCTCTTACTTGTCCACCAAACGGATAGTATGACGTTAGGACTTTGGAAAGGGATTTTTCAAGAACTTGGGATAGCTTCGTTGGTTCTGGCATGCTTGTCGTGGTGTTCTGTTTCGGGTAGAATAACAATGCTGCCATGTATGAGTGAGTCCCCATTTGATCCATAAGTGAGAGCTTGTGAATTCTATGTGAAAGTGGAGTTGGAGATTGAAAGTGAAACAAGTCTTGAAGCAGACATTTTTAGTTAAATGAATAACAAATGGTATGTTTAGATGCAATGCCACTTCTAACTCATGATGTTGTATATATACTAGTCTTGAAATTTGGCAAGCTAGAGGTGTGGGGCCTAACAATAGACAAAAAGGCGTGCTAGGTGATAAATTCCCCTCTCGTCAAGACTAGGTGGATAGAGTTATTCAGTACATGTACGGATTGAGGTGATCATATGTATCTCATAAAATAGTCGAAGTGCGTGCAAGTTGTGTAAATATGTATGGAGTATGGTTATGTCATAAATATGATTAATGAAGCTATTGTTTTCTAGCAATGTGAATACATGAATCGATAATTATCCAGACGGAGTGTTTATTATTATTAAAAATATTTTAAGTATGAATACATGGTTAAGTGATAAATGTATAGATGAAAGACGTCTTGAATTCGTTAGTTTGATATAAATACCGAGTGCTGAAGTTCACCTGATGCAAATAACTTCTTTTTTTGCTTGAAAACATCTAAGCTACACTATGTATTTTAAGTAGGGTAGGTAAAAGACAACACAAGAAGAAAGGCATATAGGGTCTGAGGGACATGTTATACATGCTAAAATTAAATAACCTATGGTCTGGAGTTTGGCCAAAAAAAATTAAAATAATCACTAGCCTTTTGATCAATGACACACACAGCAAATACCTTTTGCAAGATTGACGAGAGTCGTCATATAATCGATTGTCCTGTCAGGTACTTATGATTCAACTAAAGGGCATATAATTTATCAACTCCATAATAAGATTGTCACACAGTTTTATCAGTTCTTAGTCTTTCAATATGAATTCATATGTTTGTGCCGCGTAAAAAGAATTAATTAGCATGTTAATGGATCACTATCTCGATGATGATGTAACAAAATAAAGAAGAGCAACTTTCACATATAGCAAACACAAAATTCATATTTGTATGCTATAGCAAACTTTGCATAATTGCGCTCCATAACAAACATAAATATGTATATTTCGCTATACATATACAAAAGAAAGCAGTTGTATAATCTGTTCTGGTATACATATACAAAAAGATCAATTGTATAAAGTGAGAGAGGCGAGTGAGCGAGCAAGATCTGGGAGAGTGGCGAGCTAGATCTGGGAGAGTGGCGAGCGAGATCTGGGAGAGGGGAGAGAGGGGAGAGAGGGGAACGAAAATATATGTATATATACAATTTTCACGCATTTTATACATTTGCGTTTTTGTATAAAGTGAGAGAGGCGAGTGAGAGAGCGAGAACTGGGAGAGTGGCGAGCGAGATCTGGGAGAGGGGAGAGAGGGGAACGAAAATATATGTATATATACAATTTTCTCTCGCTTTATACAAA